>ML528215.1:27334-59729 GCA_005239535.1 Nicotiana rustica | reverse complement strand
CCCCCCAAATAGAAGAAGCAACAACAACCTCGTATACCGGGTAATATGTAGCTCATCTGTATCTCCGGTGATATCGGGGTGGAGTACCTCCAGGTACTCTCTAATAGGGGTCAAACTCATCCGACTGGCCCCCGACGATGCAGTCTCGTCCTCTGGCCTGAAACCCGTGAGCATCTGCTACATGTCCAAATAATCCGCACGTGACATAGATCTCATAGCAATAGGCAGTGAAACGGCAATGCCATCAACGGGCAGGCCATATAAAACCTCCACGTCCTGCAGCGTGATGGTGGCCTCGCCAATGGGAAGGTGGAAAGTGTGCGTCTCCGATCGCCACCGCTCAATCAACGCCGTGATCAAAGCCCACTTTAGCTGCATCCGCGCGATCTGAATAATCCTATAGAACCACATATCCTGCAGGCGCTGGACTACACGGGGATGGAGATCTCTATCCCTCAAAAAATCCCACAGGTCGTCCACTCTCCTAGCACGGAGAGTCTGGGACAGTAACTCTCCGTCCCATATATGGGCGGACCTATGATCGCCCTGTAGCACTAATAGCTCAGGAGAGTAAGGGTCGGGATGTATAGGCGGCACGTCCATGTCGTCAACTGTAATTAAAACAACATTAATTGTATGTTTAATCTGTAAATTAAATAATTAATTTTTTGAGTTATACAATATTTAAATGGATATGGTATATATATCTATTGGGTTCCAGACTCGATATTTGAGGCCCAGTAGCACCAAACTATCATTAATAATTATGTGTGTCAAATTCAATATTTTTATAATTTTGTGTGTTTGTTTTATAATTAAATTTTAATTTTTAATTATTTGAATGGACATGGTATATATATATATATATTGGGTTCCAGGCTCGATATTTGACGCCCAGTAGTACCAAACTATCATTAATAATTATGTGTTTCAAATTTAATATTTTTATAATTTTTTCTGTTTGTTTTATAATTAAATTTTTAATTTTTAATTATTTAAATGGACATCGTATATATACCTATAGGTTCCAGACTCGATATTTGAGGCACAGTAGCACCAAACTATCATGAATAATTATGTGTGTTAAATTTAATATTTTTATAATTATGTGTTTTTGTTTTATAATTTAAATTCTTAATTTTCAATTATTTAATTGTACAAAGTTTGTATTTTCATCTACCAGTATAAGAGATACTTAAACTACAGGATTCTACGCTAAAAGGCTCTACATTTTACTACGCTATATTTTACTACCCTAATAAATAGCTAAACTAAATATAACAACAAATTCATTTTAATCACATAACATTCACAAAAATACATATAACATACTAATTTCGCAAATAAAACACAAAACGAAATGGAAACTCTATTATCTAAGTTTGTATATTAACAGAAATAATTATTTCTCAATTTTACATTTTTTTTAAAACACTAATATTTAAGTCCGGATAAAAATAACATACTAGTTTCGCAAATAAAACACAAAAATAATAGAAACACATTCAAATCAACTAATATGCAATATTATACAAGTTTCGACATAAAATAAAACGAAATACCTCGATTTAGTGTTTTCGGAAAGAAAATTGGTTGAAAATTTGAGTCCGAAAGAGTGAAACCACAATAATACGATACTCTACTATGATGTGGGANTGAAAGGGGGGGCCCCAAAATTTTTGTTTAAGGAAAGGCCGGGGGGGGGGGGGGACCAGAATCGAGTGGAAGTTAAAAAAATGGGGAGGAGGGAGTTCTGGTCTTGGGGAAGACGATGGGGATTAAAAAAAGGGGGTATAACACGCAAATTGTATGCGTTATAAGTATAGCGTATGATTTCTATGCGCTATACCTGGGCAGTCAAATCGTCAGGGGTATAGCGCAGTAAATCCATGCGCTATACATTAACGACAAAAATTACCGTTAAGGTATAGCGCACGGAATTTGGGCGTTATATATAGATAGGTAACTTTTTTTCTTTTACACTTACTTTTGTTCAAAAACACAATATTCTGGTGCCGCCAACAACTTTTGAGAAAGGCATGTATGCTTTAGACATGGGTGGCAATTTTAGCCCAAACTCATCCAACTTGCCTAATCCGTCCAGAAATTAATGGGTTGGACTAAAAACATTTTAGCTCATGGGTCAATTTGAGTTGAGCCCAAGTTAACTCATTATTTTTTATAGCCCATTCTGACCCATTAAGCAGCTCAAATACAACCTATGAAACTCACCCAAACAAAGGGATGTTAACCCAACTTATCTAGAAATTTACTTAGTTGCCCCATTTTTTTTTCAATTTTTTGTTCTTTTAAAAAAAATTTACTTTATTTTTTAGTATTTTCAATTTCTTTTTTGTTCTTCTGCACCACCCACCCCCTACCCCTATCCCTCTTCGTGCACAAACTCCCTCAATTTTTTTTTAACTTTTTTTTTGTATTTTTAAATTTCTGTTTTTTTTATTTATCTGCACCACCCACCAACCCTACCCCACCCCCACGCAAACCTCCTCAATTTTTTTTACTTTTTTTTAATTATTTTTTTTTTCGTTTTTCTGCACCACCAATCCCCCTTCCCCCAAACCCCCTCAATTTTCTTTTACTTTTTTTTTGTTTTTCTTCACCACCCACTCACCCTGTCCTCAACCCCCCTAAAAAAAAATTGTTTTACTATTTTTTAATTTCAATTTTCTATTTTCTATCTTTTCGTTTTCTGCACTACCCACCCCACCCGCAAAATATTTTTCTACTTACATATTTTAAGGTAAAAGATTTTTCAATGCAAGATGAGCATGATTCTAAAATATGGGTCAAGTTGGACAGGTTGGGTTATAACCCATTGTTTACCCCATTTTGACCTAGCCCATCTTAAACTAAGTACACTTTAGACTAAATTGGGTAATAATTCATTTATTAACCTAACATATCTTGACCCGCCCAAATTCAACCTAACCCACCCATTTCCTACCCCTAGCTTTAGCACGCTAATACTTTGCACGCCGTCTTTTCTATTTTCTATTTAGCTGCTCGAAGAAGCAGAAAACATTCTCGATAAGATTAAAGAAGTAACTTCATGTAACAAGTACTAGCTTCTACTATCATTTGTCACACCGCAGCGAAAATAATTACAACAGATACAATTTTTTTCTGTTAGTTTAATATCATTGTGGTTCTTATATATGTGTGTTTTGCTAAATGAAGTAGGTGCAGAAGTGATGAAATTTAATACTCCATGTGAAGAAAAACATAAATAAGATCATTTAGTGCTACCATTTAAATCTTAATTCGGGTAAGAAAAGTATAAAAAGTAGTTTTCAATTAGAAATTTGAAGCACGCTTGTGAAAGTTCTGCGCAAATCTTATGATGGATCGGGATGTTTTTTTTTAATACCTTTTTAAATATTTTTTCCCGTTTCAAACTGGAATGTGTTTATATATTGTCACAAAAGGATTAGTTGGTTTAGAATTCTAGATTCACCTTCAATTTCAGTAGGAGTAATAGTTTTTATATATCTTTCTATATTGTCTCATCTTCTACACCTGTCATAAGAAAAAAGCCTTCTGCCAACGGAAGGTTCGAGAGAGAGCAATATACGTGTCAAAAGCATATGATAGGATAAAATAAAATGTTACCCTCACCGTCCTAGTAAAGATATATATATATATATATATATAATTATTTTAAAGTTAAATTGTTACTCAATAAAAAAATATATGATTTGTTTTGGAACTGATTAAAAAAAAAAATAAGAACATAATTTTGGGGCGAATGAAGTATTATAAGAAGCAGTACTTCCACTTTTCAGTATACCAAACCGAATAAGAACATAAGTTTGGGTTAAAGGTAAGTTAACGAGTTGGTGAAATGTCAATCCAAGCATTTGCTGCTCAGTACATTACAAGAACTTTGGTTAGTCCAGTCCACATGCATTCGGTTCTTGTTCTTTACCGGTATAATTAGCGGTGGATTCAGAATTTTAAAGTATGAAAAGTCAGAAAGAAAAGAAAAAAGAAGTTTAGTTATGAATACTTAATATTTTTTTGATTGCCTACACAAATTTATTAAATTTGGTCAGATGTAACAGATGCTCAAACACCCACAAATGTCCATGTAAATCCACCACTGCATATTACCCCCGTGTAATAACTGTGATCTTTATAGGATGATATCACCTACTTGATATCTGTAAGTTTGTTTAACCACATGCACATAAATTGATGATAATTTCTGCAATAAAGCAATTTTAGGAGCAGGTTGGGTATTAAGTTTTACTCAATTCCTTTTATTCTACGTGACACTATTTAATTGAGTAGGAAACTAACTTAAGAAAGCAATGTGCTCATAAATATGCTATCACACTTGTGTGATTATAAAAATATATTATCAAAAATAAACTAGAAAATTTAAAATTAAATAATTATAAAATATAATTTTTTTTGGAACGGACTAAAAAATAAGAGTGCCATATAAAACGAAACAGGGAGTATAAAATATAGGTCACGACCCATTTTCGGAGTCGTGATGGTGCCTGTCTTGGAACCAGGCCAGCCACCCATTTACTTCTAAACTAGGTCCAATTACCAGTGAAATACCATTATTAATAAGTCTGAAAATAATAACAATGAGAAATCTGAGGTTGGAACTATTTATGAAAAACAAAATTCAAATCCTACAAATCCCGGATCCGGTGTCACACAGTCATGAGCTGCTAATACATAATATAAATGAACTAGGAATGACCAACATAGTCTGAAAAGTAAATAACGACAGGTAGAATAGGAAAGAGATGACGAGATCGCGGTCGCCAGCTTCTACCTCGACAACTCTGATGAAAACTGTCAGCTACTCAATGACCAGAGCCGTGTCCTGATGTACCTGAATCTGCACACAAGGTGCAGGGGGTAACGTGAGTACACCAACTCAGTAGTAACGAAACCAAACTATGGGCTGAGAGGTAGTGACAGACCAAACCTCCGATAGTTATGAATATCAGTGTATAAACTTGAGCATGACAGTAATATAACGGATAAAATAATGAAATGCATCAATCATAGTTGTACAACTTACATGCTAGTATATGATCATCAGTGACATAAATAGAAGGTACATGGTAACTCAAATTCTCACAAGGTCGTCCACTCAGTACTAGAATTGTCCTTCAGGCCCAGGGAAAATCCATCCCGGATTATAGATAAACACAAGTGATGCAGTCACCTAGTACTGAGGAAAAAGGCCAATTCAGCCCCACGGAGAAGATCCATCTCCGGAACATATCACTCGGACAAGATCCATGTTCAGGGAAGATCCATCCCTCAATATATGTGCGCTCACTCGGGGTGTGAAGACTTCGGAGGGGCTCCTATAAGCCCAAGCGCCATATCAAGCCAACGAATGCATGATTCAAGGATCGTTGCGGTGTGCAGTCCGACCTCATAACTGTCTCAAAATAAGGCTCTAGGCCTCACTCAGTCAATACTTTCCAGTCTCACTCACAATGCCCTCAAATATATAAAAATTAGCCCAAAGCAATGATAATATAGAAATAAACTAGCAATTTCTGAGACTGAGGCATGGAACATATACTATAACATGACTGAATGCATAATAGTGAATAACCACAGATAGAGACAACAACAATTGACCAACCCGGTCGAAACACTTTTGGCGTGAAGCCTTAGCATTTATATCTAACATGATTTTTGGCATGTTCAAAGTGATTTCAACCTTCAGAGTACAAGCATCGCCCTGAAATGACTGTTAAGCAGTGCCATGGGGTGAGCCAGGCCACAAACATTCGGTGTACGCCCACATGCCCGTCACTTGGCAAGTGCGTCACCTTAATTAACATCAAATATAAGATAATTTGGGGTTTTGAACCTTCAGTTCCAAGTTTGGAAGCGTTACTTACCTCAAAACTGGCTAAAATACTACTCCGCGGTGCCCTTGCCTCTAAATTCAGCCTCCGAGTGCTCCAAATTTACCAACAATTAGATTTATATCATTACAATATGCTAAGAAATGGAACCATATCGAAAGTTATCAAAAATACTCAAAAATCCTGAAATTGGTCAAAATCCGACCCCCGGGCCCACGTCTCGGAATTCGATAAAATTTACAAAATTGGAATCCTTGTCCTTCTCCGAGTCTACCCATATCAAATTTATCAAAATCTGACCTCAAATGCCCATTCAAATCATCAAAAGAATTTCCAAACTTTTCTTCCCATTTCCCCCCAATTTCCACGTTGATTCCTCAATTTACATGGTAAAAATCAATACTAATTCGTGAAATTAGATTAAAAATAATTGAAGAACACTTACCACAAGATTCCCACTGAAAATCTCTCCAAAACCCTCCTTCTCCCGAGATCTCTAATGGTGTTTTGAAATATGGCTAAAAATCCTCGTTTTTGAACTTAAACTTTTCTGTCCAGTGATTTCTTCTATGCGATCGCAGACATCCAGTCGCGATCGCGGAGAACAACTCTGCAGACTCAATTATTTACCCTACGCGATCGCGATACACCTCGACTTAAACTCACGCGATCGCGAACCATCCCACGCGATCGCGAAGAGCAACTGGACCCCTTCCTCACGCACCCCTCAACCTTACGCGATCGCGGACTCCTCCACGCGATCGCACTGAACAATCTACTCAACTCACGCGATCGCGACCTCCTTCACGCAGTTGCGATGAACAAAACTCTGCCCTTCCCCAGCTAGACCTACGCGATCGCAAACTTCCTCCCGCGATCGCATAGAAGGAAACCAGAAACTTCACACCAGCAAAATCTGCCAAGTTTTCAAGCCAAAAGTTGGTCCGTTAACCACCTGAAATACACCCGAGGCCCTCGGGACTACCAACACATCCTAAATGATCATTCAAACTTAGTCGAGCCTCCGAAACATCAAAACTCCAAAAACCCATCGAATTCAAGCCTATGAACTTCCAAATTTTTAAATTCCACCAACGATGCCGAAACTACCCAAAACAACTCCGATTGACATGAAATTTTGCAGACATGTCCAAAATGATATTACGAACCTGTTTCAACTGTCGGAATTCTATTCCGACCCCGATAGCCTATTTTCCCCTGCTGACCGGAAATCGCCAAAAACTAACTTTCGCCAATTCAAGCCTAATTCTACACTGGACATCACAAAATTATTCCGGATGCACTCCTAAGTCCCAAATCACCTAACGAAGCTATCCGAGCCATAAAAGTCGCATTCCGAGGTCGTTTACCAATAAGTCAACTCTCAGTTGACTTTCCCAACTCTAAAGCTACTTTTAGAGACTAAGTGTCTCAATTCCTTCTATGACGCCTCCGAACCCGAGCTAACCAACTCTAACACATCATGAACAGTATACCCAGCTATGACAAGGCAGAAACAGCGAAAAAATGAAATTTCTACGGAACGACCGGCCGGGTCGTTACATAATTTCCGATGCCCTGATCACCCCACATCCTTTTCTCTCTTGGTGAGGGTTAAGGAGTATGTTCATATTTTTAGTTTAGCTAGTTTCTTGTCTTTTAAACACTGTAAGATATGATATTGAACTAACTATTAAAAAACAATATAAAAAAAGATGAATGATCAATCAAACAAGAAAAAATGAGAAAATGAAAGAAAGCAAGGAGGAAGCAAATAAAAGAAAATCCAACAAACCGTTTGACCAGGGTCCCATTATCACCACCTTAAGAAACAATAGGACTTGGAATCTTTTGATCAAAAGAATAAGTAGGAAAACAAAAATCCAAAAATATTCTGCCTGCTCAACATGTCTATTTCCTTCCCTCAAATATTCAAAATTTCAAAATTTCCCCTAATTAAATGGATTTTACGATTTTTCTTTATAGAAAGTAAATGAATTTTGCACGAACTTAAAATGCTTTTCCATCTTATTGGGTGTTGTTTTCTACTTTGTCTAATCCTTTTGTATTTTCTGCTCTTAAAAGATTAATATCTATAAAAAGACGCATTATGCATGCATTAGTTATATATACTAGCAAGGTCAAAGACATGGTTTATAGAAAAGGAAATGAGGAAGCTTTGGCTCTGCTTCAACTTCAACAGTTCATTTCTGCTTCCTACTAAGAGCTTCAACTTGAAGAAGTCATTTCTATTTCCTACTAAGTGCAGATTTCTTAATGTTAGAAACAAAGGTAAGATACACTTACTGAAAATCTTGAAACAATTTTTGTTTTGTTTTTGTCCCATCTTAAGGCCTAAGTTGATGATTTGTAATGACAGGAAATAGAAGTGGATTAGTGAATCTTTACAAGGATATGGAGGCTTGTGCAGGATACAATGATATACAAGTTATGTGGGAGATGATTCACTCCAATCTCAATGAAACCAAATGCAAGAAAAGGCCTTTTTGCATAACAAGATTTACAGTCCAAACATCTCCTCTTACCTTTAAATTTAGAGTTTCAAACATATAGAATGTGCTTGTTTCTTTCTAGCAGGATATGAGACCACAATAATTACAAGTTCAGCACAAGATATACGCTTTTGTTTAGACATCATCGAATTGCTTTGACTTATTATATTCATATCTTCGCTCCATGAAAGAATATGTTATACCGTTGAAACATGAAAGAATTAAAATCTTAGATGTTGAATTATGTCCTCCGTTCCACCACCATGTATTGATGAGTGGTGCGGCGACGGTTATTAGGTCTTCTATCATAGTGGGTGCAGTCATAAGTTTTTTAATGACAGAATAATTTTGCTTCACTTCCGTTAATTAGCAATAATTCTTTTATCGACTTCTAGAATCTATTTTCACATAGTTTGGCAAGGAAATTTTGAATCGTGTTACAGAAACCTATACATATAAGGCCTATTGCTCTTGCAATTTGAGATCCTCATTTTGGTCAATCGGCTTCTTCTTAAGTGGTTCTTTTCTAAAGATATAACATGATCACATTAATATTCAACATTGAACTAGCAACTTAGCAAGATAGGAACTCTGTAAGAATATTTACATAATATAACTCAAGATCAAATAAGATATTAAGACACAAAATAAATTAAGATTAACAAGAATGATTGCGTATCTCTTTAAACCATATCACAAATTGCCGAATAACTAGATCTTTCTCTCTATTACCCTTTCTCCAATATGGCGACGTCAATAGAACAACTATCACACACAACAATATTATGAAAAAACTCTGACTATGTATTTATATAAGGGCTAGATAAGGAATGTAGCTGTAATTAATGAAACCTGATGGGTCCTCCCATTACGAGCTCGTTGGGTTGAGCCTAACTCACCGTCGCCCACCAAGCACATAAAGTGCACGTCCCATTATCACATTGGGATCACGTGTATGAACTATTATCATAACCAAATATTTAAATATAAATAAAATATTTAATAATATAAACGCATTTTTCTTACATTCCCCACTTGGGCTACATAAAAAAAATTATTTTAAAATAAAATAAAAACAAAAAAGAGAAATTAATTTTCTTAAAAAGAAAATTTTCGAGATGACGAAAGAAAAACATTTGCAGCCACATTTTTATTTAATTTTAAAACAAGTCCATAAACTTTAATCGACCTATATTACCTCAACCTTGAACATTGGATGATGGCGATCTATGTATTATTGTTAACACATGATCTTCCATAATCACAACTGTCACGACCCAAATATCCCACCCTCGGGATCGTGACGGCGCCTAACACTTTACTTTCTAGGCAAGCCAACGTTAGATTAGTTTATTCATTTTTAACAGTTTAAATTAAATAATAATAAAGAACCGAAATAACTGAAATAAATCTGAGCTAAAGTGCGAAAAACTATAACAACTGAAATATCTAATACAACCCCGAATCTGGTGTCACAAGTGCACGAGCTACCACTACTAGAATAATAAAGATAAAGGTCTGAATGAAAGTAAAGTTGTATGAATGAAAATACACAGCTAAAATAAAGCAAAAGGGGACTTCGGGGCTACAAACACCGGACAATTGTACCTCAAGTCTTCGCACTGATAGTCAACCCGATCAATCTACTGACCGCCGCTGGGACCAACTCTGAAATCTGTACAAGAAGTGCAAAGTGTAGTATGAGTACAACCGACTGATGTACACTGTAAGAGCCGAGCCTAACCGCGACGAAGTAGTAACGAGGCTAAGGCGGGTCACTTACAATAACCTGTACGCAGTACAAAATACTGATAGGAAAGGAAAACACTGAAACGAAATAAGGCAATTAACTCATGAAATAACTCAATCCTCAAGAAAACCAGTAAATACAAGAATTTACCAATCCTTGGAATCTTGTACGAAAGTACTGAAAACAATACAATTCAATAATGAATAGGAAACACATAAACTATTGTCACAATCCAAAATTCATTAAAAGTTGTGATGGCGCCGGACAACACTGTCAGGCAAGCCAACACTAAATAATTAATTAAATTCTCATTTTAGTATTTCTGAAAGCATAAATTCCCTACATCTAACTAGTAACGAATGAACTTTAAGGAATAATATTAATGTTTTCCAAAATCAATACTAAATATCCCATAATCATCCCAGAACCCGGTGTCACAAGTGCATGAGCATTTACTAGGAAGTAAAATAAAATACAATAATTGTCCGGAATACAAATTTGGACAGAAAAGAAGATACAAGTACTCTGAAGGAGACACTGCTTGCTGCGGGTCGTCTCATAAGATGCAGCTCACCTAAGTCCTCGTATCAACCACGTCACTGCGCCCACAAGGCCACTATCCATACATGTACCTGTACAACAAAATATACAACAAGTGTAGTAAGAGTACGAAAACAACGCATACCCAGTAAGTATCCCGTCTAACCTCGAAGAAGTAGTGACGAGAGGTCGACTTCGACACTTACTAGTGGTCCAATAATATGATAATATGAACTTCTAATAAGCATGATATACAACATAAGCTTAGAACTAGAAATAACTGAACAAGTCTTCCCCATAGTTAAGAGCTTAAATAACTTTAATCCTTTAAAACATGTAATCACACAAACAATGAATTTATACCAATTACAAAAGGGACTTCTAGTTCTATTATCACACAAAAATAACACCGAGGACGTTCGGCCCGATCCAACATAAATGTAAACTGTGCATTGCCGAGGGTCGAACGACACGAATTATAGATGCATCTATTACCCCGCTTGCGAATCATACATGTGACGCGGTCAAATACAAATTTAAAGGAATTACCCCGCTCACGAATCATACATGCGACGCGGTCAAGTATAAATTTAAAAGAATTACTCCGTTTGCGAATCATACATGCGACACGGTTTCACATATATTTCTTAAGTTATTAAATATTCTTCCATTCTTTTCAAAATACGAAGTTCAAATGAAAACCTTTAAGATCCAAACTTTTATAACAATTTCAACTCCTTTCAAAACATTTAGTAAGAAAACTCAATCCCGCTACTTCTCAAGGCAAACAATAAATATAAAACGGTAGCAACATCAACAAGGCATGATGTGAGCCTAAAACTATCCGGACATAGGCATAGTTAGTAGCTACGTACGGACTCTCGTCACCTCGTGCATACGTAGCCCCAACAAATAGAAGCACATATTGAATTATTTGACCTATGGGGTTAATTTCCTCTTACAAGGTTAGAAAGGAGTCTTACCTCGCTCCGAAGTTTCATAGCCAACTCCCAAGCCTTTCAAACAACTCGACCGATGCCCAACGCTCCAAAACTCGCTTTCGCTTTATTAACATTCACAAGCTTCTAATCCTCCTCCGATATCATAACATTGAGTAAAATGCTCATACGACACCAACAAATTGATATCTACAATTACAATCTCAATTACAATCAAAATATGATTCAAAAATATTTATCAATATCCATTTATGGCTCACAAGTTGACTACAAGTCTTCAGCTCAAATCGTCTAATAGGTTCACTTACTAGCACATTCAACTCTACTCTATCATTTAATACCCATTTGAAGTCATCAATGATACTACATTAATTCTTCAACACCGCCAAATTACTATTCATTGTCTTCCTTAACCAACATTTCCAAAATATTTAATTTGGTGATTACTTAGTTGAACACTAAGTAGAAAGTGACTCCATAGGTTCATTGCATCCTTTAATTTCATTTCTAAAAATACACTATTTGTCTCTCCTTCATTTTCTCAAGAATACTATTCATGCCATGAACTAGGGTTTATGAAATCAATTATCCAACCATAACAACTTGAAACAAATATTAGAATTTTTCTCACCGACTCATAATAAATGAGCTTGAGGAATTAGAATTACCTTCCTAAAGCTTTTCCTTAAAAATTCAATGTTTGAGAAATTTGGTGTTCTTGAGCAACTTAAAAGATTTCTAGGGATTTCAAAGATTGAATGATGTTAATAATAGTGTTAATAGGAAGTTATTAACTTAAAATATCCAAAAAAACTCAACTTGTATTCTTAAGTAGTCCTCAAGGTCGAATCCATCATGAAAGAACCAATCCCTAGCTCAAGAAAATCCCCAAAAATGGTTGCTGCCCGTGATTGCCTTATGTAGGCACAAGTGCTTCAGCGAGTTGTACCTTGCGCTGTGTAGGTTGTACCTCGTATTACAAGTTTTCCCCTGCTGGGCATCGTTTACTAAAACATACATAACTCCTTGTAGAAATATCCAAATGACAAACGGTTTGAAAGGTTAGAAACAAGACTCGATGATATTTCATTTGATAGGTTATAAACCATATAAATCCTTCGAGATATAAGCTTTCAAAGTAGGCTCCACGCATCAGAAATTTCTGGCGAAACTGCTTTACCATCCTTCATTCAATCGATCATAACTTTCTGATCAAATGTCCAAATGATTAATGATTTAACTTTCTGGAAACCAGAATCAAAGGGATATAACTTTCATGTTTTGATAATTCTCAGTTTCCTTATAAATTTCGATATATAAGCTTCCAAATTCAGCTCTGCGATTGCACCAGTTGCTGTCCAAAAACAGCTTTTGCACAAGAAAACTTCCAGCAGCTCCTTTAACCAAAATTCATTCCGTTAACCTTCCGAAATCCACCCGAGGCCCTCGCGACCTTAACCAATTATACCAACATATCCCAAAATACATTACGAACTTAGTCGAGGCTTCAAACCAACCACGCCGAAATTACGAATCACGCATCAAATTAAATTATGAGTTTTCAAATCCTTCAACTACTATATTTTGCGCCGAAACGTATAAAATCAATTCGGAATGACTTCAAAATTTTCACACGGGTCATAAATGACATAATGGAGCTGTTCCAATTACAGAATCAGATTCCGACCCCGATTTTAAAAAATCAACTCTCGGTCAAACTTTTCATATATCTTCTATTTTCCAACTTTCACCAAAATGCGCCGAATTTTCCTACAGACTTCCAAATCCAAATCTGAACATGAGACTAAGTCCGAAATCACCATACAAAACTATTAGAATCATCAAAATTCCATTCCGGGGTCGTTTGCTCAAAATCAACCCTTAGTCAGATTCTTCCAACTTAAAGCTTCCGAAATGAGAATTCTCTTTCCAAATCCACTCCGAACTTCCTGAATTTTAATTCTGACCATGCTACAAGTCATAATACCTGAAGTGAAGTTGCTCATGGCCTCAAACCGCCGAACGACACGTTAGAGCTCAAAATGATCGGTCGAGTTGTTACAACTATTGCGGCGCGCAACCCAATCCCACCGTACAACACTATCCTCCCTTTCTCTACCATGTAAATATCAATAATAATAAATAAATACATGTTGCGGTGCGCAAACCGACCCCATCGTATAATCATAGTCAATATCATAAGTCACCCTTATTTCACCATATCAATTATCCCTTATTTCACTTATTGCGGCGCGCAATCTCATCCCACCGTATCAATATAATTCTCTTTTATATAACCATATAAATCCACCCTTATTCCACATGTTGCGACACACAATCCGATCCCACCATACTAATATAAGTAGGTCAATAAGTGCAATTATTTAACAACTCGAATCACTAGAATCTCTATGATTAACGAATAAGAAAGCTACATATTTTGAAGAAATCTCATACCAAATCATAAAGAGCTACAATTAATACTGAGTAAAAAGGCAAGTCAATATATGACACTTAAAGGGTACAAGTGATGTGCCGGAGAATTTCGGCACATTTAATACCAATTCCTTAGATTTTAGCTCGTTTTAAATGCAACTGTCTTTTATACTTATGTAATTTTGATGTTTTGTAGTGCATGGGGCTTGAGTACCCAAAAACATGGAAATGAAATCAAAAAGCCGCAAAAGAGCAAGAAAAAGACAAAACGTGATCGCAGACTAGAAATGCGGACGCAAAGTTAACATGCGGACCGCATAATGATCTAGGAAACCGCAAACCACAACAGATTGTTTGGGACAACATGTTTGGGGCCGCATAATGGATCGCAAACCTCCTGAAGAAGTTGCTGAGAGCAGAAATGCGATGATACTATGCGGTGGCATGTCTACAATGCAAACCGCATAACCAAAATGCGACGGCTACCTGGAACCTAGGATTTCGAAGATGCGGTGGAACTGAAGAGAATGTAGACCGCATGTATGTTATGCGACAGATATGCGGTCACATAATTGACCTTGAAAGGCATTTTTTTTTCTGAAATTGGTCCCGAGTTTTAGCCCACTATAAATAGATTTATTGGGGTTTTGTGGGGGCATCTTGTCTGAAAAAGGAGCTACATTCCAAGGTTTTGATATTCCCATCTTTTGGAAGTTAGAGAGTGAAGAATCTTGCACTTTATAATCTTTATGGCATTTAATATTCTCATCTTTTTGTATTTTAGCATGTGTAGCTAGTCTTAAATACTAAGGTTGTGGACCCTAAATGGGTGTAATGTTAATGGGTGTTTAACATTGAATATATATATAATGGTTGATTGATATATATTTATTTCTCATTCTTCATTTATTGTTGGTGGTTGCAAACATTAACAAGTTCCATTATATTCTTTCTTTACTTGTAAAAGTGAGTTAGGGTTTGGTAGAAGTAAATATCAAAGACTCAAGGCTTTAAACCTTGTTTAATAGAATCGCTTAGGAATAAGTGGGTTTTATTTGGCATAAATTGATTACTCTTAATTTCAACTCTTTTATATTTGAAAAAAAATTATAAAGAGGAAATACTACCCAACTATTGGAAAATATTGGGTAGTCATTTAGAAATCATTTGCATATCTAAAGGACCTTCCATTAGAAATATATCATATTAACACCGATGGCATTACATTTCATTGAAGGGGACACAACCTTGGTTTAGTTTACCAAATTAATTACAATCTTAAACAATCATATTTGTTACTAGTTCACTCAATTATCATACAATCAATTATAATATTCTTGTTACTCTAACGGAATAGAAATACGATTTAAGTTAAGCTTCACACTACTCAAGTAAACTTTTCACGCCTAATCCCAGTGGGAATCGACCCCAACATCGTTGGGTTACTATATTTGACATCGATCGCTTTACACTATTTTAAGGTGTAATTTGAGCGTATCAAATTTTGGCGCCGTTGCCGGGGAACAATTTGGCGTAATTTATGTTGTTTGAGAAATAAACATAAGTGCTTTGGTCCAAACTTGTGAATATTTGTATAATTATTTTTCTTAACTTGGTCTATTTTTCTTGTTTGATTCTTGTTTAGTTTCTTAATTTTTGATTAAAAAAAGAATGACATCATATAATGAAAATTGGTCGGATGGTAGTTGTTCATACTTTGATGACCCTTGTCCTTATTGTGGAGGACCACACTCGTGGCAAAATTATTTAAATTCTCCCGGGGGTGGATTGTGTGCACAAACCCATGAGTGGAGTATTTGTGATAGGTGTGGTAACCAAAATAGTCATAGGTATGATTGTGCTTATTTGTCCGTCCCTTCCCCAATCCCCCTCTATGATGATTCTACTTTTTGTGATGAAAATGTTAGGGATGAGGAAGTGGAAGAAATTGAGCATGGCCGAAATGGAGAGTTCAAGATCATATTGGAGTGCTTACTTGGAGAAGTAAACAATGAGCAAAATGCCTTGGAGGAGCTTTTGGAGAATAGCCTCCAAAATGAATTGGCACTTGAAAGGTTGCACTCACAAATGGATGAAATGATTGAAGACCTAAGGGTTAAAAAAGACTTGGAGGTGAGTGATAGCCAATAACCTTCCTTGGAGGTTGAAGTTGATAATTCTTCCTTGGCACTTGAACAAAACCAAAAAGAACTCTCAAATGCTCAAAACGAGAGGATGCTGCTCATGTTGGAGGCCATTCTTGAAAATAAGGAAAAGCACAACTTTGCACTCGAGGAATTGAAACATGATGTGACTCAAAATGATGAGCATATCCGCAGTTTGGAGGATCAAATGAAAATATTGATGGAGGCTCAATTTGAAAGTGTGGAAGGAAGCCAATAAGAGTCCAATTCCGAGGAAGAAAGTGAGCTTTACTTTGAGGAATCAAGACTTGAACATCCGCCAACCGACTCCATGAGTGTTTGTGATACCAAGAAAAATATGGAATTAGAGTCAACCAGGGTGATTGAAAATAGTGTTGAAATTGACTCTAGTCCGGGGGAAAAGAGGATGTCAAAATCCGGAAAATATTGCAAGTTGAAGGCTTGAAGTCACATTCCAAGCATTTTTCAACATTGGAATTGTAGCACTTGAACGTCTTTGTGAGTGTGAGTGTCTTGTAAATAGTCCCATTGCTGTCAATATTGTAAATATTGTGATTGGGAACCTTCTTTCCTTGTGGTGAGGGCACATGTGCTGTGGAGTTAACATTAAGTGAGTTCTCGAGATAGGGTATAAGCACACTCAGCTGAAGGTAACATCTTGTCAAGATGCGTGAGGCTCAAGGTTCATAAGTTGATTAAATTTTCTGTCGAGAATGGTAACTGTCGAGGGTTGGATGAAATACATGCTTGTAGTACTAACGCCAAACACTGGCCGTGGTCACAAATTGTTTCCGATCATGTAGTTAGAGTCTAGGGCAAGATGGAGTCGATGTAGTTGCTTGAGGACAAGCAAGAGTTTAAGTTGGGGGTGTTGATGTGCCGGAGAATTTCGGCACATTTAATACCATATTGCTTAGATTAAGGCTCGTTTCAAGAGCATTTACTCTTATTAATCGTAGAATTTTGGTATTTTGCAGTACACAAGGTGTGAACACTCAAGACCATGCAAAAGGAGGTTAAAAGAAGAGAAAAGAGAAGGAAAATGGTCAAATGCGATCGCATCTTCAACATGCGAATCGCATTTCAAACCTGGGGGTCGCATACCGCAACAGAGAGTTGAGTCAAAATTAAGGAGTGAAATGCGGCCACATATGCGACCGCATATCCCACATGCGAACCGCATTTGAACCGCATGTTCATCAACGAACGAGTCAATATAAGGCCTAAATACCCTATTCATCAAATCCATAAACGCTGCTGGGGCATTAGTCAAGCCAAAAGACATCACCAAGAACTCACAGTGGCCATATCTGGTGCGGAATGCAGTCTTCGGAACATCAGATGTCCGAATCCTCAACTGGTGNCAAGTCAATCTTGGAGAACACACACGCACCCTGAAGCTGATCAAATAAATCATCAATGCGAGGCAAAAGATACTTATTCTTGATAGTTACCTTGTTCAGCTGGCGATAGTCAATACACATACGCAAAGACCCATCATTCTTTTTCACGAAAAGCACAGGTGAGATGGGAGTTAAACTACACAAGTCAATGAAGGATTGCGAGGAGGAAGGACTAAGGCCCTACATTTTACAATTTGAAAGAACAACGAGGCAAAATGACATTCCTCACATGAAAGCCAAGAAGTGCAAAATGAAGAATTTAAGGCTTGGCTTGATTATCTACTTACCAACCCCCATCGCTCGTGGTCACAAACTTGATTCCAAGCTAGGTGCCCGGTTCATATCATCCAAGTGGTGAGAAAAGTGGTAAAGTTGACTTGCGTCGTGCCACGACGTTAAATGCGACGCTTGGTGGGAGGCAACCCATCGTTTTCAAAAATTTTGGTCGTTTTTGAAATTTTCTTTTTTAGAATAGCTTAATATATTATTCTGCACTAATCTGCCATGTTTCAGATTTTTTGGAGCTAAGCTGCGAATTTTTGAGAGCAGGAATGTACCAAAACAGTGGCTGCCTAGAAATGTCTTGCTGAACCCAGGCATTTTCGCACCTGCGGTCAGAAAATCCGCAGGTGTGTCTTCGTAGAAGTGGCTTCAAAAGCGCTGGTGCGGAAATTATCGCAGGTACGGTTATATTGCCGCAAAAGCGGTACCGCAGAAGCGCCTATATTTCCACAGGTGCGGAAATCGTGCAAGTGAAATCCCTAACTCTCATTTGATCAGGTAAGTTCATTCTAATTATTTTACCCAGCACCCAAAATCCCCCATCTCTCAAAAAACACACTGCTCACTACTCGTGAATTTCCAGTGCACTCACACAAGACACATGTATTTTCCTCTCCCTTGCTCTTCTCAGTTCTTCTTCTTCCCCTGCTCTATTTTTATTTTTTTCTTTTCTTTCTCAAGCCTTTCATGGATGTCTTCCTCTATTCCCAGGACCCCCCTCTGATTTAGGCTAGCATTAGAGTGAGGATTTGGTTGAGAGTAGGATAATGTGTGATGGCTTCAATAAAACAAAATCGGTGGGGAATTCTGAGTACCCAAATCATATGAAGAAGAAGCGATCCTAAACTGCCCGCAAAGTGTTCGATAAATTGTGTAAACGAAAATTGTGTGTTAAGTACCTAAAAATCAGCATTAATAAAGTCATAGGTCCATTTAGTACACAAATTTGGAAGTCTTGAGTACAAATTAGTACTAAAAACCATGTTTCAAGTGAAAAAGATTGAAAAATTTGCTGGGCAGTNGTCAGAGGTCCATTTAGTACACAAATTTGGAAGTCTTGAGTACAAATTAGTACTAAAAACCATGTTTCAAGTGAAAAAGATTGAAAAATTTGCTGGGCAGTTGAACCCTTAGACGAGGTCCGCAAATGTGATCTTTGTGCCGCAGATGCAGCTCCGCACCTGCGTTGACTGTTCCGCAGGTGCAATTTTTGGGCAGCCTGAGCAAAACCGTAGAAACGATTGAATTATCGCAGATGCGGGACCACGCCTGCAGTTACTCTTCCGCAGGTGCGGAAACTGGGCAGAACTGGCAAATCCAGTAGCTTTGCACTTGGCCCTTCCCGGGCCCGTTCAACTTGGTTCTTTGGCCTAATTGCAGTGTTTTAATTTTCTTAACAAGATTCTACTGTCTGACTAACTCCATTTTGATTTTTTATAGGTACTTTGAGCTAAAAATGGACCCGAACATGAACATAAATGCTCCGTACAACCATGAAATTGAGGAGGATGTTGGGGAACAATTTGACAATTACCGTTTCATGTCTGCTGACTTTCATCGCCGGTATTATGACAACCTCCTCACCAAGAATTAGTGCTTGAGAAAGGTATCTATGAGGATAAATTGGCCGAGTTGCTCCCGAATTTCTATGGCCGTTTGCAATCCTCTGGATGGTCATGCTTCATTCCAACTCCTTGCAAGATCAATAAGGAGTGGGTTCTTGAGTTCTACTCAAACCTCAAGCGTACAAACTTCGCCGACCCACAACTCGTCATTAGAGGCAATACAGTGAAGTTCGGGGTGGAAGAAATTAATGATGCCCTCGGGATTCCTAACCATCCACTTGAGCCACTACAAGAGAAAGACAACTGCGACAATGCTGCATGGCTTGTGTCTAAGCTGTATCCTGAAGGCGTCAGAGCAAAGTGGGTGATCGACGCCCACCTACACTACTAAATAGTAGCAAGATGAGGGTCAATGTAGCTTTTACCCGAACGGGTCGGGATCGAATCCACATGTAGTTACGATTGTGGGAGTTGAGTTCCTAAGTGATCTAGTAGTTTTTGGTGCTCTTAATTGCACTTTTCATACTTTTGGTTTTATATTAGAACTATGGTTTAGACTAATTGCAAATAGCTAATTAACTAACTAATGTCTTTTTGAGTGTTTTCTTAATAGATAAATAGGACTAGGGCTATGACTTTCTTCTAGGTGAGTACTCAACGGGATTCCAATACCTAAGGCAAAGATGTCATAGAGGGGATTGTGATATAGCCAATGCACGGGATTACCCAGTCTATACCTCTCGGTAGATTGAGTGGCTTTGCCCTAATTGCCTCTCTCGAGACCAATTGGGTATCAAAATCATACAAGCAATATATGCCCAAGTAGGGTTTTACTATCTCTAGGTTTAACCCGTTAATTGGGGCTATCAATCTCTTGAATACGTCCCAATTCCTAGTTGGATTGATTTTCTAGACTCAAGTTCTCTTTCTCAAGAAGAACCCAAGTCAAATAAACACCAATTAGTGTTTGCAACCACTAATATTAACATGAAAACCTCAAATCAGTCCAAATATCAATTACCCATAAACATCTAAGCCTTAATTTAAAGGACCCATCAAATACCCACAATAGGGTTGAGCCACAACCCTAGCTGATGGGTTTAGCTACTCATAATAACTGAAGAAATTAGAGAAATAGATGAAGCAAAACCCATATAATTGAATTATAAACTAAAATTGAAAGATTCAATGTTGAAAACCTTCTAAAATTACTCAAAAAGCTGAAGAAAAGTCGTTCACGAGCTCCTGATAATATCAGAGTACCAAAGCTGACCAAAAAATGGGAAAAGAAACTATTTATACTAAGCTGAATTTTCTGGACAAAAATACCCCTGCGGAGTCACCACGGACCGCAAAAAATGGACTGCGGCCGCGCTGAGGTCTTTGGCTTGAAAGAATGAGTCTCTGAACTTGGCCACCGCGGTCCGCATAAAATGCACCGCGGCCGCGGTGGCTTTAGTGCATACCGCGCAAAATGGACTGCGGTCCGCGTTGGTCTTCTGGCCTTCAAAATTAATGCTCTCTGAATCTTCTCAGTGCGGACCGCACAAAGTGGACTGCGGTCCGCGGTGGTTTAGCCTTCAAAATGTACTCTCTGAATCTCTCCAGTGCGGACCGCACAAAGTGGACTACGGTCCGCGGTGGTTAGTTGGACTTTGCTTGTGCTTGTTCTTGGTACTTGTGCATGTTTCACTCCTTTTTGAGCAGGTTTTTGACTATTTGTCACCCTTTTTTACTAAACCCTGCAACAAGCACAACAAGTAAGCCTTTGGGACTATTTTGCATAAAATTTCATCCAAAACTTAAGCAAGAAAGAGTGTAAATTAAGGTAAAATCCCTAGTTATCAACTCCCCCAAACCTAAGCTTTTGCTTGTCCTCAAGCAAACAAAATAAGCCCCACCTTTTTTTCCAGTAAGTCCAAGAAAATTCAGCTGTCCTAAGGTAACCTCTTCTAGCATCAATTGGGACTAACAATTGCCCTCAATGCAAATGAATCATTAACAACATTTGACCTTTTAACACCATGGATTTCAGTGCGACACAAGAGCATCAAGAGTTGACTCGACTCTCTAACGAAACTCTTACTACTTTGGTCATTGTGAAACCCAAACTCATACTCCACAACTCTCCCTAAGCAGACCTCTCTTTAAGATTGTAACACTCAGAACAAGGATAATGAGAGTTCACTCATCTCTCTCAAGGAAAAGACTCAAGTCCAGCTCAAAGTACCATAGGCTTTCCCCTTATGTGAATCTCCACTAATGTAAGCTTCATTCAACTCAAGATCATATAGGACTTTTGTGGATACATGATGAAGACTTTTGGTTCAGGGTAGGAAATATTTGGTCTAGGTAGGTATCATCTTCCCTTAAGCACTTCATATGTTTCACTTTTTGTGCACATTCTTTTGACTTCTTGAGTCATTAAACTCTTTCTGAGGGGCTAGAGAAACATACTTTCACTCCTTCGTGTCCATAAAAATCATTTTTCTCCTTTCTAAGCATTCCATACCTTTAATCTCCTTTCTTTCATTGATTCCCTTTACTTCTTCTAAATTGTTCATTTTTTTTGACTTTTTGAATTTCTTTTTTTTTCATTGCCTTTCCTTTTCTTCCTTTTGTACCTTCTTTTTCACTTTGTTGTTTTCCTCGTTTCTCCCCCAACTTACGCTTTTTCCTTGTGCTAAGGAAAGAAAGGGTGCCAAGAGAGGGTCAGAACGTGTAAATGCTTGTATCATGGTTTTTGAATGAAAAAGGTCTAAGGCTCAAAAGGGTTGACTAGGGAAATTGTGATTGGTAGGCTATGGAAATGTTCAAGTCATCATTCGGATCAAGGAGAGATTATAATCACATCTCAAGTCAAACTACACTTAGGATTTCGCCTAGACAGACATTCAGGTCAAGTTCTAGACTAATGGCATGGGACTTGGACTTGCAATTCAAATTCTCACCACTCAAGCTATCGGATTGCTAAAGAAACAGAGTTGGGGGCGCATAACGACCTTAACTATGATTTGAGCAACACAGTGGTCTCGAAAAACCACTTGATGATTATCGGTCAACACAAGAGTCTCAAGGTCACAACTTTCACCATCCTAAACACAACGATTTGTTTTTTTACCATAGGATCAAAGGCAAATGTGTTAGGCCCAAGTGAAGCTTTGCTTGAGGCACCATTACTCACTAACTACTATTTACACAAAAGGCAAAAAGAAAAACACACTCGAACCCTTAAGAAGGTTGTCACACCATCCATCCTCGGAAAGATCCACCCGGTTCACACAAATTCCACCTTTGGAAAGAACCGTGGCATTAAGAAAACCAAAGGCTTATTGCACGCGAAAATTCAAAACAAGAAGCTACGAAAATAAAATAAGAAGCTATGAAAAGGAAAAATGCGGGAAGTAAAATGCGTAAAGTAGAATGAATATATACAAGAGGGGAATTAATCGAATATACAAAAAAGGGGAATGAATATATACATCAGAAAGTAACTTTATATACAGACCAAATGTACGAAATACGAAAAGTACTAGAATTGTAAAGTTATGTACATACCAAAAGCAAAAAAGAAAAAAGCATAATAAAAATAGTATCAAATATGTACAGTCATCCAAATCCAAAATAGGGCTTCCCCTTCATATGAGAGCTAGCATTGTCCTCAATGCTAACTAACCAAAAATATCACAAATAGAAGGAGAAAAAGTAAAGAGAAACTCCCTATAGGCCCTCCGTCTGCATAGGATCCTGAGTATAGGTCCCGGGGTCTGTGGACTCCATGGGAGCCTGTGACTGGTCCTCAGAACCCTGTGTCTCCATGGGGACCTGGATCTCCTCTGTAACCTGGGCCTGTACTAGCAGCTGTGGCTGACTCGAGGTACCTCACTGCTGGTCCGCCAACTCTATAACAATACCCTTAGTACTGGAAATCACTTTCTTCCTCTTTGGTGGCCTCTCTATCTCCGGCTCTGACTCAGGCTGGGCAGCTGGGTCATGCAATAACAGGTCCAAAGGCAAATGGGCTGGCTTTATCTTATCTACATCCTCTCGTAACTTCTTCACTGACTCCTTGGAGGCACGTGTCTTCCTTAGCTTCTTAGTCTCCTTGGCAATATATTTCAGTGCCTTTCCATGATTGCCAACAACGTCCATAATCAATTTTTGGTTCTCAAGGATCTTCTTCTGGTTGCCCAAAATCTCCTTGAGGGTGTCCTCCACGGACTGTGGGACCTGTGGCGGAGGAGGTGAAGCTTGGGCTGCCACCGTCGTAGAAAGGACAGACAACTTAGAAGTAGCTGCCTGCATCTAGTTGTTGATACTAGATAAGGTCTGGCTCAGTCGGTGGGCAGTCAGAGGATATGCCCGTGATGAAGGAATGCCTGGGGCTGCTGAAGTGGAGGGGCCTGGAGCAATGACTGGGGTGGCTGAGGCAGGCTGAGTAGATTCCACTACAACCACTGGCTCTTCAGACTGGCCAGTGGAAACAATGGCTATTCCTTTGAAATTCTTGCTCTTGGGGTTTTCATCACCCTGAAGGCTATACTAGGAGAACGGAGCCTTTGGATTCACCTTTACATCAAAATTTCCCCCCTCTACCTTTTGGTCCTCAATGTACATAGTCAAGAAGTTGGGGAAAGGGTAGGATCTGTTGCCTTCATTCACCGCCCGACTGATTACCTGTGACATCACATTCCCGACGTTAATCGCGTACCCTGCCATGATTGAGGCCACCAACACAACACGACTGAGAGGAAGAGAGTTTTCGTGAAAGGTGGGGTCTAGCTGCTACACACGAATGTCTCCCAACCTTTAGCTTCAAAGTTTAATGTTCTCCTCAGAATCACCTTCCCTACTTGCAACCAGTCTGGGGTGGTACCCGGGATTGCCAAATGTTCAGCTAGCCATGGACGGGCATCATCCCCCAAGTTCAACTTCTCAAATTACTCTGACTCATCCTCATCATCGAAGTCAAGGTACCCATTTATTGCATTCCTATCAAAAAGCATTGTCAGATTCCACACCTTAGTCTCTTTGGAGTCCTGTTTAACATAGGCAACATTAGTGTAAAACTCCTTGACTAGGTGCTCATTTGCCTCCATCACTCGGCAATTGAAGTAGTCTCAACCTTTTCTTTCTGTGAACTATTTTAGCACATTGGGGTTGTCTGGCAGAAGATCTCTTTTGATGAACTTTCGCTCCAGGATCAATTTCTTCTCCCGCCACCATTCCCGAAATTTATGAAACTTCGGTTCACTCACAAACCGATCTTTCCATGCTTCAGGATTTCTTGTTCTCTCAATTCCCCCTGTTTGGGGTTCATCCCATGCTTCTTCTTCTTCGGAGTGCTCACCCGATAGTGAATCTGTGGGGATGTGGAGTATTGATGATCACTCCCTGCAACTGAGCCCTCAGACGACTCAGAATGTGCTGATGCTTGGGCAGGAGGGGAGTCAGAAGGTTTATTTGTCAATTTGAACCTCTCCGAAAGTCCGGGAGAAACTTTGGTACTGATTCTGAATCAGATGCCTCTCCGAAGGGTGCATACTCACTTCCGGATTGGGAAGCGGCTCTTCTGGTGGTTTTTATGGCTTGCTGGACTTGGGGGGATAATTTGATCATCCCACTGCCTCTCCCCCAGGAGGATTCTCCCTTTCCGCTTTGTTTTCGACCACCACCTCTTGATTGAACCATAATCTGCAAGTTGAAATCATGTAAAGTTTGTTAGTGGCCAAGCAGTGGATAGATTAGTGAGCACAAAGGTAGTAGGTATTTGGAGTTGGAGTTACAGAAGTTGCAGACCGCGAACCGCACAAAATGCATTGCGGTCCGCATTAAGGCATCGCGGACCGCACAAAAACTACCTCGGTCCGCATTAAGGTGGGGTTCAGACTACCCACACTCTGAAAAAGGTCACCGCGGACCGCACAAAAATAATCGTGGTCCGCACTGAGGTGGGGTTCAGAATACCCACCTCTGAAGATGATCATCGCGGACCGCACAAAAAGAACTGCGGTCCGCATTAAGGCATCGCGGACCGCACAAAAGGAACCGCGGTCCGCACTGAGGTGGCGTTCAGAATACCCACTCTCTGAAGATGATCATCGCGGACCACACAAAAAGAACCGCGGTCCTCATCTGGGACTTGTGTGATAATAAAGCACCGTGGTCCGCACAAAACCATTGCGGACCGCACAGAGTCACATCCTAGGGTTTCAATTTTAAATTTTAATTCAAGTTTAAATGGACATGTTATTGATACCCTAGGTGTTTAATCAGTGTAATTAATTAAAATGGGTCTAAATTAAGCATTGTGAAACAACCCCTACACATGATTAATGGATTAAAGAAGAAAAAGGGGTGAAAGAAAAAGAAAAACTACTAATTAAACAAGAAAATACAAAATTAAGAAGTTAGGGAAAAAAAATTAAACTTACTAGATGTAGGATGAAGATGAGATGAATGAGATGAATCACTTGAAATTAGCAAGGGTGATGCACAGTGAAATTTTTACTGTTGAGATAGCAAGGAGAGAAAAGAGTAAAATGAGGGCTTTAGGCCCTATTTATAGAATTTTGGCCTGGGACCCACGTTACTTACCCCCACCGCGGACCGCACAAAATGACCGCGGTCCGCGGTGCTCAACTTTGCTGGGACTGGGCACTTGCTTAATGCGGACCACACAAAAACAACCGCGGTCGCAGTGGTCCACCGCGGACCGCACAAAATGGCAGTGCGCCCGCGGTGGCAACTTCATAGAGCAAATTTTTGGTGAGACAGCTTTGCGGACCGCACAAAATGCACCGCGCTCCGCATTGCAAACTTCAGAGAGCTATTTTCCAACTTAGCCCTGTGCACTGCATCAAAATCCTACAATATCTCACAACTAGTTAGTCCAAAAACAAACCCTACACTACAAAGAAAATCAAAGGAAAAAAAAAGAAAAACACATGGGTTGCCTCCTAAGAAGCGCCTGATTTAACGTCGCGGCACGACGCAGGTTACCCTCAATTCACTTAAGATGGAGAAGTGCCACCACATGGCTGTCATCAATCTTTCCCAGGTAGTGCTTGACCTTGTGCCCATTAACTCTGAAAATCTCCCCACTTCTGTTCTTTAGATCAAGTGCACCAAACGGAGTGACAAACACAACTTCAAAAGGTCCACTCCATTTCGACTTAAGCTTTCCCGAAAATAGACGTAACCGAGAGTTGAACAAGAGAACCAAATCGCCTACTTTGAACTCTTTTCCACGAGCATATTTATCATGAAGGTACTTCATTTTGTCCTTGTACAAGGATGAACTGGAGTAGGCATGGAATCTGAATTCATCAAGTTCATTAAGCTGCTCCACACGAAGATTATCTGCCACGTCCCATTCAAGATTCAACTTTCTCAAGGCCCACATGGCCTTGTGCTCTAACTCAACCGGTAGATGACAAGCTTTTCCAAACACCAACCGGTATGGAGACATACCAATCGGGGTCTTGTAAGCAGTCCTATAAGCCCATAGAGCGTCATCCAACTTCTTTGACCAATCGGTCCTATTTGCATTGACCGTCTTTGACAATATATTCTTGATTTCCCTATTTGAGACTTCAACTTGGCCACTCACTTGGGGATGATAATGAGTGGAAACTTTGTGATTGACACCATACTTTGCAAGAAAAGTGTCGTGCCAAACCTTGTAAAAATGCTCTTCTTGAGAAATGCAATAACACTCCGGGCTTCATTGTTGGGTAGAGACACGTCTTCAACCCATTTAGAAACATAGTCAACTACCACGAGAATGTATGTGTTCCCACAAGAGCTAACAAACGGGCCCATAAAATTGATACCCCATACATCAAAAATATCCACTTCGAGAATGGTATTGAGAGGCATCTCATCTTTCTTCGAAATTCCCCCTTCTCTTTGACATTCGTCACATCTCTTGACTAAGTCACTAGCATCTTTGTACAATGTAGGACAAAAGAAACCACAACTTAAAACCTTTGAAGCGGTCCTTGCCCCTCTATGATGACGACCATAAGGTGAGGAGTGGCATGACTCAAGAATCGACCTTTGTTCTTCTTCTGGTACACATCGCCGGATGACACCGTCAGCGCAAATATTGAATAGGTATGGTTCATCCCAATAGAAATCCATGCTATCCCTCGTAAGTTTCTTCCTTTGGTTGGAAGAGAGCTCAAGAGGAACAACACCAGTGACAAGATAGTTGGCAATGTCTTCGAACCATGGCATTTCTTGCATTGACACAAAAATAAGTTGTTCATCGGGGAAACTGTCATCAATTTCAAGCCCATCACAAGGTCAACCTTGTTCCTCCAATCAGGAGAGATGGTTGGCCACTTGGTTTTCACTTCCCTTTCTATGAATTATGTCTAAGTCGAACTCTTGAAGTAACAACACCCACCGCATGAGTCTCGCTTTGGAGTCCTTTTTTTCATGAGATACCGGAGTGCCGCATGGTCGGTGTGAACTATGACCTTGGCACCCATAAGATAAGGACGAAATTTCTCCATCGCAAAGACTATTGCCAATAACTCCTTCTCGGTGACAATGTCATTCATTTGGGCTGAGTTCATTGTTTTGCAAGCATAATAGATGGGGTGAAAGATCTTGTTCACCCTTTGGCCTAAAACCGCTCCCACAACCACATCACTAGAGTCACACATTAGCTCAAAAGGAGAGCTCCAATCGGGTACGGTGATAATTGGAGTGGAAGTGAGCTTTTTCTTCAATAACTCAAATGCCTTCATACAATTGTCATCAAAGTTGAACTTGGCATCTTTCTCTAGCAATTTCCAAAGAGGATTGACCACCTTTGAGAAGTCCTTAATGAAACGTTGGTAGAACCCGACATGCCCAAGAAAGCTCTGGACTCCCTTTACCGAAGTTGGAGGTGGAAATTTAGAAATCACTTCAATCTTCGCGTTGTCTACTTCAATTCCATTTCTCGAGATTTTGTGGCCCAACACTATCCCTTCTTCCACCATAAAATGGCATTTTCCCCAGTTTAGCACTAGGTTGGTCTCTTCACAACGAGCGAGGACTTTGTCAAGATTGCTCAAACATTCATCAAAAGAGTTCCCAACTACCCTAAAATCATGCATAAATACCTCGAGGAAGTCTTCAACCATATCAGTAAAGATTGCCATCATGCAACGCTGAAATGTGGCGGGTGCATTGCAAAGTCCAAAAGGCATCCTGGAGAAGGCAAATATACCATACGGACACGTGAGTGTAGTATTTTCTTGGTCCTCCGGGGCAATCAAGATTTGGTTATAGCCTGAATACCCGTGCAAGAAGCAATAGAAAGCCTTGCCCGCAAGCCTGTCAAGCATTTGATCCAAGAAAGGCAAGGGAAAATGATCCTTGCGAGTCACTTTGTTTAACTGGCGGTAATCCATGCATACCCGCCAACCTGTGACCGTTCTTGTTGGAATAAGTTCATTTTTGTCATTTTGGACCACTGTTATGCCACCTTTGTTTGGAACACACTGGACTGGAGAAGTCCAAGCACTATCCAAGATTGGGTAGACAACCCCTGCATCAAGCCATTTGATTATTTCTGTCTTCACCACTTCTTGCATTGCTTCATTGAGCCTCCGTTGGTGTTCTACGAAGGGCTTTGCTCCATCCTCAAGAATGATTTTGTGCATGCAAAATGCGGGGCTTATTCCCCGAATGTCAGCAAGTGTCCATCCTATGGCCTTCTTCCACCTCTTTAGCACTTTTAGAGTGGAGTCTACCTGCAATTGGGTTAGGCAAGATGAAAGT
Source organism: Nicotiana rustica (assembly GCA_005239535.1). Lineage (NCBI taxonomy): Eukaryota > Viridiplantae > Streptophyta > Magnoliopsida > Solanales > Solanaceae > Nicotiana > Nicotiana rustica. Next base: position 30,463 of record ML528215.1, on the reverse strand, counting down.
ATAACATGTAAAGTATGAGAGGGACCAAGATATTCATACCTGAGGTGTGGTGGAAGTGCTTCAACTCCAATGTAGGTGGCTCTTCAATTGAAGGCTTTGTCGGAGGAGTTTTCCGATTCTCCAAGTCCAAGGATAGCTTTCGGGGACCATAGGAATAAGAACCCATGCCTTGTAGGGCATTGGTACTCTCAATTAAGCCATAAACCACAATGTCATCATGGTTCAATAAAGATGCCTCCACTGGATGTTCAACATTTATCATAGAGCTTGCATCATCAATAATGACCTCGGTGACAATGTCCATGAAAGAACATACTTCTGTACTATTGGGCTGCTTCATTGACTTGCAAACATGGAACACAACCTTTTCATTGCCCACCCGGAAAGTGAGATCACCGGCCTCCACGTCAACTAAGGCCTTCCCCATTGCAAGGAAGGGTCTTCCCAAGATGATGGGAACCTCATAATCCACTTCGCAATCAAAGATAACAAAGTCCGCGGGCAAAATGAACTTGTCAACCCGCACCAATACATCATCAATGATTCTTAGAGGCCTCTTCATAGTTCTATCCGCCATTTGAAGTTTCATATAGGTAGCCCTAGGTTGACCAATCCCCAATGTTTAAAGACTGAATATGGCATCAAGTTTATGCTAGCTCGGAGGTCACACAAAGCCTTAGCAAAATCCGCACTCCCAATTGTACAAGGAATGGTAAATGCCCAGGGGTCTTCAAGCTTGGGTGCCATTGAGTGGATTATGGCACTCACTTGGTGAGTCATTTTTATAGTTTCGCACTCCATATATCTTTTCTTCGTGAACAAGTCCTTCATGAACTTGGCATACCCGGGCATTTGCTCTAAAGCTTCAACCAAAGGGACATTGATGGAAAGACTCTTCATCATGTTGATGATTTTATTGAATTTATTCTCTTGCTTTTGCTTTGCCAACCTTTGAGTATATGGAGGAGGGGGCCTAGGCAATGGTGCCTTGGATTTTGGGACCACCGGTTCCGGCATATCAATCACGTGTTCCCTAGACGGGTTCACGCCCTTTTGCAAATCCTCCCCATTATCATGAATGTCAATTATCACCTCACTGGTAGTTGGCTCTTCCACCACTTTCTCAACCTCAATAGGTAACTCATCATTTTGTAATTCATTATCATCAACAACAATTCTCTTTTTTCTAGAAGAACTCGCCTCACTGCCTCTTCCACTTCTTGTGGTCACCGCCATGGCGTGTTCGGTATTGTTGTTGTTCCCACCCTTGGGGTTCACCACCGTATCACTCGGTAGTGCTCCCTTTGGGCGTGAGTTCAAGGCGTGAGAAATTTGTCCCATTTGTACTTCAAGATATCTAATGGAGGTGTTGTGGGAAGCCAATTGAGCATCAGAGTCCGCATTGCGCTCCATCATTTGCTTGAACATTTGTTCAATTCTTCCCATGTCATTACTTGATGAGCTTTGGCTTTGAGCTTGGTACGGGGGTGGATTGCTTGGTTGTTGGTACATCGGGGGCCTTTGAAATCCCGACCCCCGGTTACCATTATCACCCCAATTGTTGTTGTTATTTCCTCCGCTCCAATTGTTATCATTATTGCTCCCTCATTGTTGGTTGTTTTTGTTCCCCCAGTTTCGTGAATTGTTATTATTGTTCCAATTGCGTTGTCTTTGATTACCCCAACTTTGATTGTTGCCTTGGTTGTTCCAGTTTTGATTGTTCCCTTGGCTTTGATAATTTTTAGCATACATGACATCCTCATCTTGATCATCATATGAATCTTCTTGGCTATACCCACTTGGTCCTTGGTCACCTTGATCATTGTTACTTTGCATTGGATTTCCCCGAGGTCTCCTTTTGTTCACTAACACATTCACTCCCTTCATGGCATTCACTTTCTTCGGCCCTTGTAATTGTTGAAGTCGTGCCTTGGCAAGTTGGTTCATAGTGGTAGTGAGCTCGGCAATTGCTTGCCCATGTTCTTGAAGTTCTTTGTGAAGACCATTAACACCAGAATCACCCTGAGGTACGTTTGCTATACTCTACCATGCTGACGATGTGTCAGCCATCTCATCTAAGATCTCACATGCCTCGGGGTAAGTCAACTTCATGAAATTTCCACCGACCAATTGATTGACCACACATTGATTGACGGTGTTTATGCCCTGGTAGAAGGTCTGCTAAATCATGGCTTCAGTCAAGTCATTGTTTGGACATTCCTTTATCATGGTCCGGTAGTGCTCCCAAATCTCATGAAAAGGCCCATTTGGCTCTTGTTTGAAAGCCAATATTTCATCTCTAAGCGCTGCCATGTGACTGGGAGAGAAGAATTTTGCAATGAACTTGTCTGCTAGCTCATCCCATGTAGATATGGAGTGGTTAGGAAGTCTTTCGATCCAATCAAGTGCCTTCTCTCTAAGAGATAAGGGAAACAACCGAAGCCTCAAAGCATCTTCTGAGACATTCGTCTGCTTACTTCCCCAACATGTATCTACGAATCCCTTCAGATGCTTGTAAGCATTTTGGTGGGCGGCTCCGGTGAAAAAACCCCGCTGCTCCAAGAGTGTCAGCATCACATTTGCTATTTCAAAATTTCCCGCCCGAATTCTAGGAGGGACAATAGCACTGGCGTACCCCTCGTTTGAAAGGACCCGAGGGGATACTCTGGGAGGTGGAGGCGGGGGAGGGTCTGGAATGTCCTCATTAATATTGGCCTGTCGTCCCCGTCTGAGAGGTGGTACTTGGTTTATTTCATCTTCTTGGTTATCATATACCTCCTCCCCCGGAATGATGTTTCCCAAAGGATCTGCCATTAGAACCTGAATTGATTCAACACACACGTTAACAGAAAAAGAAAAGAAAAACACTTAACACCACTATTCACGTAGATAATCAACACCGTATAACTCCCTGGCAACGGTGCCAAAAAGTGATCGGCGCCCACCTACACTACTAAATAGTAGCAAGATGAGGGTCAATGCAGCTTTTACCCGAACTGGTCGGGATCGAATCCACAGGGAGTTACGATTGTCGGAGTTGAGTTCCTAAGTGATCTAGTAGTTTTTCGTGCTCTTAATTGCACTTTTCATACTTTTGGTTTTATATTAGAACTATGGTTTAGACTAATT
>ML528214.1:55064-102349 GCA_005239535.1 Nicotiana rustica | reverse complement strand
TATTTACACCAAAAATAGTATAGAATTTGGGTGTGGTCAAAAATTAGTTGTTCACACCCCTCAGCTGAGGTCGAAAGACAGACCCCTAGACTAGCCAATTGATAAACCTCCCTAGCCAAAGGCCTCTGACCGGCCTCCAAATGTGCCAAGCTACCCATGGATTTCCGACTAAGAACGTCAGCTACCACATTCGCCTTTCCTGGATGGTACAAAATATTCATATCATAATCTTTGAGCAATTCTAACAACCTTCGCTGCCTTAAATTCAACTCCTTCTGCTTGAATAGGTACTGAAGACTCTTGTGGTATGTGAATACGTCGACATGGACCCCATTAATATAATGCCGCCAAATTTTCAATGCAAACACAACCGCTGCGAGCTCCAAATCATGCGTCGAATTATTCTTCTCGTGATTCTTGAGCTTCCTTGAAGCATATGCTAGAACTTTACCACACTGCATCAACACACACCCCAAACCAATTCTCGAAGCATCACAATAAACCATGAATCCCTTCGAACCTTCTGGCAAGGTCAACACTGGTGCCGAAGTCAATCTTGACTTCAATTCCTGAAAACTCTTTTCACAAGCATCGGACCACAGAAACATAATTGCTTTCTGCGTTAGCTTAGTCAATGGGGAGGCGAGAGTAGAGAACCCCTCCACAAACCTCCGATAATACCCAGCTAGACCCAAGAAACTGCCAATCTCTATCGGGGTCGTTGGTTTAGGCCAATCCTTTACCGCTGAATTCTTTTGGGGATCAACTTGAATCCCTTCCCTAGAAAAACATGGCCCAAAAAGGTGACTGATTCTAGCAAAAACTCACATTTTGAAAACTTTGCATACAACTGGTGCTGATGAAGAGTCTGCAGAACTGCCCTGAGGTGATTAGCATGATCTTCCTGACTTCGTGAATAAACAAGGATATCGTCAATAAAGACAATCACAAAGGAATCAAGAAACGATTTGAAAATCCGATTCACAAGATCCATAAAAGCTGCTGAGGCGTTGGTTAGCCCAACAGACATTACCAGAAATTCAAGGTGCCCATAACGAGTCCTTAAGAGGGTCTTAGGAATATCCTGCTCCCTAATCTTTAACTGGTAGTACCCTGACCGTAAATCAATCTTTGAGAAGAACCTAGCACCTTGTAACTGATCGAACAAATCATATATCCGAGGCAGTGGATATTTATTCTTGATGGTGACCTTGTTGAGCTGCCCATAATCAATACACATTCGAAGCGATCCATCTTTCTTTCTAACAAAAAGAATACGCCCTAAGGCGACACACTTGGCCGAATGAAACCCTTTTCTAATAGATCTTTCAATTTCTCCTTTAACTCTCTCAATTATGCTGGCGCCATTCTGTATGGTGGAATAGATATTGGTTGCGTATCTGGAAATACCTCAATCCCGAAGTTGATCTCTCTATCTGGCGGAAACCCAGGTAACTCATCCGGAAACACTTCAAGAAACTCATTCACAACCGGCACAGACTCGGGAGCAGGCACCTCGTAGGTGGTGTCCGCAACCCGGACCAAATGATAGATGCATCCTTTCCTGATCATCTTGGAGGCCTTAAGATAGGAAATAAACCTACCTCTCTGCACGACATCATTCCCTTTCCATTCAATAGCTGGTCAATAAGGAAACTCGATCCTCGTAATTCTTGTTCGGCACTCGAGTTTAGCAAAGCACGAATAAAGCCAATCCATTACCATGATAACATCAAAATCGAACATCTCTAGTTCAATACGATCGACCGTGGTATCTCGACCACACACCGTGACAACACAATTCCTATAGACTCGTGCGACCATAATAGAATCACCAACCGGAGTCGACACTGAGAATGACTCATGAAGTTGTTCGGGTTCTATCCAAAAACTCGAAGCAATAAATGGAGTAATGTATGATAATGAAGATTATGGGTTTGACCAGTCAGAATACATGTGACAGCATCTGGAGAAGCCTCGGTGCTTTAGCAACCATTCAAAGCATAAAACCGGCTGGGTCCCCCTTGACCCCGAGCTCTACCCTAGCTGCTCTGTGCTCTGCTGGTGTTGGAGGGCGTGCTGAGGACGTAGCGGCTGATGAACTGGAGGGCTGAGTAGTACTCCTACCTGTGCCCTGACTGGGCCCATGACAATCTCGCTGAACATGGCCCCTCACTCCGCATCTATAGCATACCGGAATATCTAAGTAGCAAGGCTCAGTATGAAATCTCCCACACTTAGAGCATGGGACCCTCCGCTGCTGCTGGAACCTCCCTCCTAAACGACCCGACTAAGGGAACCACCTCCTATCCGAACCGGGTCCAAAACGACCTCCCTGCTGATAACTATGCCCAGATGGTTGCGCACCAGCTGAGGACTGAGCATATGATGGTGATGGCCCTGAAGACCCTCTCCCTAGGGTTGACCTCCCACCTGCAACTGAGCTCCCAGCGTTGCCCGCTGACCGGGCCCTACTACCACTCTCCCTTCCATTCTTATTTTAAATTTTCGGGCCTCCGTCGCCTGGGTAAAACACACAATCTTACCACAGTTTATATCGGAATGCAACGCAGCTGTAGTCGCCTCATTGACAACCAAGGGACCAAGTCCCTGAACAAACCGACGAACTCTTGCCTCCATAGTCGTCATCATGTGGGTAGCATACTTAGACAAGCGCACAAACTCCATATGGTACTCCCACACACTCTTTTGGCCCTGCTTCAAGAGCTCAATCTCTACAGCATGGGCTGCCATAGTCTCGGCAGGCAAGAAATGATCCATAAAACCATCTATGAACTCAACCCACCTCGCCGGAGGGCTCCCCTCTCCACGCGAACTCTCCCAAATCTCAAACCATGAATATACTTTTCCCTTTAGATGATAGGCAGCTAAATCAACTCCGTCTGTTTCAGTAGCCTTCATAACCCGGAGGGTATTGTACATTTCATCTATAAAATCTTGAGGATCGGCCTTTGGTTCGGTACCTGTGAACTCTGGAAGGGCTAACCGCAGAAACTGGTTGACCCTAGAACGTAAAGAATCCCCTTGCTCACTAGAGGACGCAGGGGCAGTATTAGATCTTTGGCTCTGGGAGGCCACTAACTGAGTCAACATCTGATTAGCTCCCCTGAGGTCCCCATCAGAAATACTGGGACCGGAAGCTAGGACTGAGGAAGGGTCAGGAACATCAGCGGGAGGGATTTCAGTACCCTTCGCTGGAGCAGGAACAGGGATAGACTGGCCTGGCACGGAGGAGTCAGGAAGATTCAAGGTCGGGGAATCATTCTCACCCGCACCATCAGATGAAAGATTTATGGCTACACTTAGGGTGTCATTGGCCTCTAGGCCGACCCGAGCTCTCTTTTTGGGCGTCATTTACTGAAAATTAGGACAATACACGAATTAGATAGAGACATTCTCACTTTTCACTTCACCGCACGATACAGAGTAACAATGAAAGGGTATTTTCCTAAATGTCCATGCAGCCCCCTAATTATAGATGTGGTCGACAACACACCGATAAGAAGGGCTCTACTAGAAACGGCTCCGAGACATCCTAGGACACTTTTAAAACCTAAGGCTCTGATACCAAATTTGTCACGCCCCAAAATCGAGGGACAAGACCAGCGCCTAACTGAATGAACCCAGTCAGGCAGGCCTGGATTACCTTTCCTACCCAACGTATTACCCCGTGTTCATAACATACACTATTTCATGTGAATTAGCCGAATTTAGATTCAAAGTACATTTTACAACATGATTCCATTTTCTCCTCTTTTAGCATTTCAACGATTGATATCCAAACATACATAATACATACATAACTTTCCAACATGAATCACGGTTTCCGAGTACGTGTAGTTACTACCCAAAAATACATATGTACACCCACATCATGTCTACTGAGCCTCTACTAATACTAGGGGTTTTACACTACTTGCCGGCAACAACGCCCCTGCAATACCTTTACAACATAAGCAAAAGAGGGTGGTATAATTCACACACGGCCCCGAGAAGAAGAGGGGCTCACCACAACTGCTGAAGAGATGAAGAGGAGGCACCACTAACGGTGGGCTGAGCTACCTGCTATGGAACCACCTACATCCATATAAAAGATGTAGCGCCCCCGGCAAAAGGGACGTTAGTACTGTGGAATAGTACTAGTATGGATGAACAAACTTTACCCTAAGTACAATCAAGCAATACACAGATAAGAGACATGTAATAAACCAACAAGTATTGTACAGAAATAGAAACAACCCAAAATCAAGAGATTCACAGATTCCCCTTTCAATACCACCATATTCAAGAGTTTCACAGATTCTCATTTCAACATAATCACATTCCATCCTTATTACCTCGGCCACCTTTATCACCTCACTCACCCTTATTTTCCCGTGTTGCGGCGTGCAACCCGATCCCATCAGACAATCACGTTTCATAACAACAATCACCAATAGTTAAATCACCAGGATCTTTGTTACAAGGAACACAAGTTCATATCAACAATTCACCACGAGCTCAAGGCACAATGATTCTCACCAAGTAGTAATTCACGTACACGGTGTTGCCATAATCGCTCAGCTCAATTACATCATTTCACAATACCCCTTTTCATTACTTACCACGCACGATTTTTAGCCATTATATACATTCCCACACTTGGGCACATTAAAATTCTTTCCTTCATTAACACATACTTTCATCGAGCATTTACGAGCCTTGCACATAATAAGATAGACACAACAAACCACTTTTCACAATCTCAACTAAGCATAGTAGTCAACAAGAAATTCAGGGAGTGAAATATTACACATCCATACAATTGAACATGCAATTCACATTTTCTCAAACAAGGTACGCATACCGTATCCTCGGACACCAACACGAGGATTTTACAAAGGATAAAGTTAGCCATACATACCTTGTGTCAAATTTCCCCCTTTTTAATTTCTATCACAAATCATCGGACCGTCAAGCAACGTCAATCTAATTCATAACGTAACACATTCATCTTAGAATTGGGAATTATGAACACAATTCTAACTCGCTTAGCCATTTTATCGAATGTTATGTGACCCCTTAGATTACCAACCCCTTCTTTGTGAATATTTACTCTAACCCACTTCCTTTTACTATATTATGACAATAAATGAGCATGCATGCAAGGTTTTTAACTTTAATCTTCAAGGACCCATTTAGGGGAGTTCTACTTATTAACCAAAATCTAGAAATTCAAGGGAAAATAGGGTGGGGACTTACCTGTTAGAACGAAGAAGAAGACAATAACTCGAAAATTTCCGAGCTTGAGTGATTGTGGAAAATCAAACGGATGATGTTGAAACCCTCTATCTCAAGAACTCTCTTTTTCTCTCTCTTTTCTTAGTCAGAAAATTGTTAAAAATGAAGGGGAGGAGTGTTTTATTGAGCAGGGGGTCAGGTTTAAAATTAGAAATTAGGAGCCCTAACACGGAATGCGATCGTATTCCTGCTATGCGGTCCGCATTCCGGTCGCATGATGGCCCTCAAAATGGGCCAAAATCGGAAACAATCTGCCCAGGTATGCGACCACTATCCGGTCTGCATACCTATTATGTGATCGCATAGTGCGTCGCATAACCTCCCTCGAAAAAAACCATGGGGCAAGAATGCGACATCTATGTGGTCCACATTACCAGAATGCGATCGCATTCTGGACCGCATAGTTGTCCTTCATTTGGACAGTACCCTGTCCAGGTATGCGACCACTATGCAGTCTGCATACCTGTTATGGGATCGCACAGTGTGTCGCATTACGCGTAATTTCCTGGAAAATTTTATCTTTCAAATTCCTGGGTACTTTTTACTCAAAATAAGTCCATTTTAAGAATTTCTACAGTTATGCAACACGAGGACCTATTCGGGCATTATTTTAGACATGAAAATTTTTGGGTCTTTACACTTTTAACGATATTTCATTTCAAAAACTAGGGTTTCTTAACCCCTTTCAAAAAATGATTCTTCTTCCGATTTTATGTAGTTTCTACTATGTTTAAAAGATTCTCTTATGATTTCTTGTTATCTAAGTTATTATTTTAAAAAGACCTAATTTTCTAGGCTGCCTTAGACTGTATGTCCGTGCGTGTTTGCTCTTATGAAACTATCTGTGTATTCTTTGTGATTCTCGCTTTAACTTGTTGTTAAGGTTCTAATCTTCTACTATTTCTCAAATTGCTTGCTTAGGGTTTCTCTGATTTTGTTCAATACATGTTGTTTAACGTTTAATAGGTCTGACTATTTGCCTTATTGATTATTCACATAATAATTTATATTGATTTTGTGTAATCTCCTTAGACCTGTGATATCTTCCCTGAATATGTGATTTTGTGTATTTTCCTTGTAATTCTGTACTGATTTTTGAATTGTTTCCTTGTTTGTGTGATACTTTTCTTAAAATATTGAGTCCCTGTGATTTTCAATTCTAGTCGTGATTCTTGTGACTAATTTTCAGAACTAAATTGTACTATACCTTATTTATGTGCACGAATATGTTGTTGATTGTTTGACATATACTTTCCCTAATTATGTGTTATGTACCTAGACTTAATTTCTTGCAATATACTTTACTACTCCTGTTATGGTAAAGGTGAGTTTTACAGTTGATTATTTTCCTTATTTAACTCTAATTGTTCCGTTTGAACTATGACTCCCTCATTAAAGGGTGTCCAGGTCTTTGATTGATTCTGATTGAACATTATTTCTATAAATATGTTAAACTATTATTCCTTACCCTATTTCACTACTCATTTTCAAAACTATAAATACCCTACTCCCTCTTTAGCATAAGACACCAACACACACAGGGACAAGACACATTGTTCTAAGCTCTCTCTTACACACACACACACATATTGTCTTGCTTCTCTTGTTGTTACTTGTAACTCAGTTGGCTGCTAGCCAAAACTGAGTGATTTTATTGTGTTATTCCTCTGCTGCCCTACTGTTCTGTTGCATCTACACACTACTGCTCTGCCTCTCTTCACTTTGCTACTCTTCATTTCTCTCATTCAACTGGTATGGTTTCAGTTTAAGCCTACAACATCTAAAACAATATGTTTCTGTTTGTATTAAGATTCCTTCTATGTCTCTTATGCTTCTACTTGTGGTTCTTCTATTTTCCTTGCAATTACCATGTTTAGTTTGTCTATGTGATTTCCCTTTAGTTCAGCATGTTTATTTTGTCTATGTGATATTTCTTTCCCTCTATGTTTATCATGTCTACTTGTCTATGTGATCTCTTTTCCCTTTCATTTCAGCATGTCCAGTACTTTTCTTATATGTTTCATTATGAATCTGCCTTACCCCTCCCCCCTGATTCCTGACACTACAAGCATGTACTCATGATACCTAGTTACTACGTAATCATGAGCCTTTCCCTTGAACCTAATATGTAACTCTGTCTGGCACTCCCTCAATCTAATGCTATTAAACTCTTTGGCATGAATATTAGTGATAGATCATTGATGTAACTAGTTAAGTTCTGAAAGACTTCTCTGAGGTTAACCTATGTGCAACTATGATTCACAGATGTATTACTTGTCCCCAATTCCCTTTCCCTTGTTTGTGTTTGTTTCCTGAACTATGTATGTTTTCTAAGTTGCTGATTGTCCTGTCTCTTTTCCTCTTCAAACTAGTTTCATAAAACAAAATCTTATGTTGTTCTCTAAAGCTATTTTTTTAAACAATTATGTTAGAAAACTCTTTTCAACTCAACTCCTTCTAAAAACTATGAGCACATCTCACTACTCCTAGTTTCTAAGTTCAGCCCTTTTCGTTTGAGCACTGCCTTGGTGACCATTTGAGTTCCCATTGAACTTTAACACACAAGGATGGCATTCCACACTGCCCCTGCTCATTCCTAGCTATGGTACCCCGGGTGGGAGCATTGCCTGTGATCCTCTGAGGTCCTTAAGAACTCTGACACACCTGGGTTATAAAAGGTCATGGCATATGGCATTGCTGGATCTGGAGAATTGGGCCTACTGTTAGGCTCCCTATAGTGTAACTTCTTAATTTTCTTATGTAATTTGTGTAATGCTGGTCTGTAATAATTAATTGTAAAAATGATTCTGGGGTTGGATAGTGAAATGGGTGGGGTTATGCATGCTTAGTATAGATACGGGTAGAAACCATGCATTAGATATCATGATACTTAGGTCCATTTATTTTCAGCATCTCATTATACTTATACCCACTTAGAAATCATGTTTAGTTAAGCAACAATAGAAATGACTGTTATAATGTTACTGCCTCTGCGTTTTCACAATTGCTTCATCTAGAAATCCTATTTTAGGTTAAATAATAACATCAACTATCGAATCTTGCGTTAGAAATCATGTTACCTTTGGATTTTGTTCTCATCATGCTCATGTAATATGTGCCAAAATCATGTGTTAAACAAACATACTGATGTGAACACTTAGAAATCATGTATTAGGTTTCAGTAACTTAACAAGGAATTACACCTCTGTATGTTTTTCTTTCATTCAAAAAGAATGTGCTAATAAATCTTGCTAAAAAGAATAGAATCTAATACTGAAAACTCTCATGCATCTACAACAACATGCATAGGTTTGCATAATTCTACAACCTGCCTGCATTTAGATATCATGTTTCCAGGACCTGCATCCATACTTGTTTAAACTCTTAGCCTCGTAATAATAAAATAGACTCACCCGGTCTAACCATTATTTTCTGAAACCAGGCAGTATAATTGGAGTATTTTAATACGCCTAGGCAAACCTTAGCTATTAATACTTGTTAAAACTGGAAAACTATTCCTCTTTTGTGTATTGTCTGGATAATTACAGATAAGAAATCAATAGTTTGAAAATGGTAAAAATCCTTTCCCTGAAAACTCTGTAATCACACTGCCTCATTACTGTATTCTTGCCTAGACATCATGCCTTAGGTTCTGAAATTTAAGACCTCATTTGTGGTTGAGTCGTGGTAATTATGTGTACAACTTGTGGAGGAATACTTGAGCCTCATGTCTGCCTCCATGTTCTTCCCTGAATTTGCAGTCCTGATTGTTTTGTTTGTCCTTTAGACTTTTGTCCTTTTAACCTAGGGGTTTAGCCTAGTACTCATCCTCTAGTAATAGTAGTCCCTAACTTCCTCCAAGACCGATAGGATGGGATGGGTAATAGCACACAATAAGTTTTGTGACCAACACGCGTTTTAAATACCTTCGCGAGGTTGGAAAAGGTAGAATATGGATGTGATGACCGATGCATTAATACCACGTGTAGCTCTGCCTATCGGGTATTGCATTGATGTGATTCATATTACTTTAAACCTAGGACGTCTCTTCTCAAATATTTACTTTTTATTTCTTTCAAATTTTTAATAAACTTCAATATTTGTTCGAAATCCTCTCTTATATGAGCCTTACTTGTCATTTGCTTATTGTCCGAATTCACGAAAACCATTTGACCGGGAACCATAGTTGTGGATCCTGAGGGGTGCCTAATACCTTCCCCTTGAGATAAATTCAAGCCCTTACCCAATCTCTGGTAATGCAAACTAGTCTTATGAGTTAATTATTTTAGGTGCCCTAACGGACCATAAAAATCGTTAGGTGGCGACTCTTCTTTTAACCCTCTTTCTTTAAAAGGAGTTGTCAGAATGTCATAAACCTGATCCCCGCTTAAGGAAAAAGGGGGCGCGACAGCATGACGACTCTGCTGGGGATTATACCTAGGCTTTTACCATTGCAAATTGTTTCGTGATTTGGACCTTTAATTTTGTTTAAATGTTTGCACCCTTTCCTCTTCCCTATTACATGCTGTTAATTGTTTACTTCTCCCAAATATTTATTCCACATGAACATAACTAACATGTCTCTTTGTTCTTTTGTAATTGCTTTCAATCATAACTGTTGTATTTACCGCCTTTCTTAATGTGCAAATACATGATTATTTGTTTAAATGCTTATTTATTGCATATCATGCTTGACATTCATACTCCACACGTGCCAAACAAAATACTATAGCAACGCTTACAATGAGTGGTTTCCCTTTTCCTATATTACTACCCCTTAAATTCAGAAAGGCGTATTTGCGGTAAAACTAGTCGATAAGTGGTGCAGTCGACAGTTCCGTGCCTTCCCCCTTGAGTTGTCTGCTCAAGGGTACCAGTCTAAAACCCCATAGAAACCTTACTCCGTTATACTGTTGCATGCATCATGGTCAAACTTAGCCAGGTTAACATGTTGTCCGCACAATAGCCTTTAAGACAGCCTTGTCCAAAGTGCACTGGGTTTCCCTAGAACCCAAACGGACACCCTCACGCTCTGTGCATTTATTTGGAGAACTAAATGCTTCCTGCTAATTATTGGTGTTAAATAGTCGAGTCTGGTGGGGGTAAAGGGCCTAACCTTGTCTGTTTTGCAGAAAATGAGGCATGAAGTCCCCAGATTCGGCGTGGTCCCCAATATTCACTCTAGGCTGCTGAATTGGTGGGAAAACCTCCACTCTAGTGACAAAACTCTCGTCAGAAAACACCTGGGCAATCTATCATCTCTTCTAGATATCCAGCCAAACAAAATGATGATAGAGGCCGCTACTCTGTTTTGGGACTGCGATAGGTCAGTGTTCCGTTTTGGGAATCTTGAAATGAAACCTTTATTAGAAGAGATAGGAGGATTACCCGGTCTAGCTTGGGAATCTCTGGGGTTGCTGATGCTTGAACACCGCAGGGGCAGGGGTTTCCTCAAAATGATGGGTTTGAAGAAGAATCCAGAATTGGTGTGTCTGAAGGATTCATACATCCCTTTCGACTATTCATATGAAAGGTACGGTCACAGAAAATCGTACCGCACCTACCAAGACAAGTTTGCCATCACATCTCTGGAACATATCCATCGCCGAGTGTTCATGTTTATTGTGTGTTTTTTGGGTTTGATTGTGTTCCCAATGAAGAAGGAAAGAATCCATACTAGGTTGGCCAGGGTAACTAAGACGCTAATGGAAGGGATAGACGGGAAGGACTTTAGCATTGTGCCCATGATCATCGCATATATGTATCGGGCCCTAGAAATGTGTCAACGAGGAGCAAGGCATTTCGAAGGTTGCAACTTATTACTCCAACTCTGGCTCATAGAACATATGCAAAAAGGTTAATACCGACAAGACATCCATCGAAGGATTTGGGATGACCATATCGCTTTTCATCACCCAAAGCAAATGAACTATATTCCCGACATGTTCGCTCTGCCGGAGAATGCCGAAGGATTGGTTGAGTTATTTGGTAATTTAATCGAGGATCAGGTTCAATGGATATTCGAGTAATTTCTGACAGACGAGTTCATCATTCGGTCCCATGACGCTTGATTTCTGATACTGATTGGTCTGAGGGGGACATACCCTTACGTCCCTCTACGAGTTATGAGGCAAGCCGGTAGGAAGCAGGTCATACCTAGGGTCGAGAAAATGAGTCATCTTCGAGCAAACTTTCAGAATGATGATAGCCCTCATAAGTGCCAAGTTCAGCACTTATGGCACTACAAGATTAGGATTGAAAAACACACCATCGAGCCAGACAGGTATCACGCCGGTTGCACTCCTTTCTATCTTGGTTGGTTAGAAGAAGATCTGGGTGGTCAAATCCAGTCGGGGTTCGTTCGAGGTCACCGTGTCATAGACGAAAAAGCTGAAGCAAAAGTCAAGTACAACCAACTGCGCGAAAGGATCCGTGAATGTGAGTATGATCACCACAAGATAAATGAGTCCAACTAAAGGTTGATCGAGGAATGGAAGGACATGGCTGTCAGCGCCAACCAGAGGTTGAATTACTTGGAGCAAGGTATAGTTGAACTGGAGGAGAAATTCGTCAAAAGGATTGAGACTTGCCAAAAGGCTGAGGGATCTGTAGGGGGATACTTAGCCAGAAACTACCTACTGCTAGGACTTCGCGAGTTGGGAAAGTTGATCGAGGGAAGCAAAAATGCCGAATCCGGGGAATGTCCTTCTAGGACCAAGTAGATAGGGGTATCTTCTATTCTTCATTAATGTAATAAGGCCTAGGGCCATTAGTGCCTTTTATTTTCGCATATTTAGAGTCGTCTTAAAGATTTGTCTATTTTCTATCAATAAAATGAGGCATTTAGCATTTTAAGTTCTCTGAATCAATTTGTCGCTAGGCATACCTCGGGCACAAAGAGGTCCCCAACTTAGGATACGCTTTACATTTCCGCATTACGTGTTTAATTTCTGCAATATTTTTCATAATCCTCACTGACTCAGTTGCCTTTTGTTTTGTTTCTCTTTTAGTTATTATCCCCTTCCCCAAAGGTTAGTTCACACATTTTGGCATCATTCGCCTACCGCATAAGATCCAAAGGGCCTCCACCTACTCCCAAAGGTAGAAACAAGGGCAAACGTCAGATGGCAGAATCCAGCGGTATCAAGAAGGAAAATACGATCGAACAGGTAGAGGCCATTGAAGGCCAGGGTATTCAAGTCTTGCATGAAAATATGTCACCATTAGAACAGAAATTGCTGAAATTTCATGAGGAACTCGACCAGGTCCGGAATCTGGCCAATCTGTCATTTTCCCTCAACGTCCTTGACGTCAACCCTACACCACCATAGAATATACCAAAACCACCAAATCACCCTACACCTCACCATAACGCCACTTCCCCAAAGAACCAAACTCTCCCTACACCATGCAACACTTGCCACAACAACACTCCACCATCCATCCACGAACCTCCAAACCACACGAAGGACCATTTCCATGCCTACAACAATCCCATCTATGTGGAAACTGTGACCCACTCCATTCTGCCTATCTCACATACAACCGAATCTGATGGGAAGGACTTGCTTATCAAGAATCTGGTGAGGAACTTAGAAAGCTAACTAGCCGAGTTCAGGGTGACGAGGGAGTCAAGGGAATTTAAGGTTTGAACTATGAAGATCTCTGTATACAACCTGATGTCGAACTACCCGAGGGATACAAACCTCCAAAGTTCGAGATGTTTGATGGCACTGGTGATCCGAGGGTCCATCTGAGGACCTACTATGATAAACTGGTTGGCTTAGAAAAAGACGAATGGATTCGCATGAAGTTGTTCATGAGGAGTCTGAAGGGAGACGCACTGTCTTGGTACATCAGCCAAGACCCTAAGAAATAGTCAAACTTGGTATGCCTGGAAACAGACTTCATGGACAGGTTTAGATTCAATACGGAGAACGCACCAGATGNATCCGCATGAAGCTGTTCACGAGGAGTTTGAAAGGATCTGCATTGGTACATCAGCCAAGACCCTAAGAAATGGTCAAACTGGGTAAGCATGGAAACAGACTTCATGGACAGGTTTAGATTCAATACGGAGAACGCACCAGATGTGTTCTACATCCAAAACATGAAGAAGAAACCCACAAAAACCTTCCGCGAATATGCTACTCGTTGGAGGTCGGAAGCTGCTAAAGTCAGACCTGCTTTAGAGGAAGAACAGATGAACAAGTTCTTTGTCCGAGCTTAGGACCCGGAATATTATGAACGGGTAATGATGGTTGAAGGCCACAAGTTCTCTGACATTATCAAATTAGGAGAGCGAATTGAAGAAGGCATCAAGAACGGTATGGTTACCAATTTTGAAGCTTTGCAAGCCACTAACAAAGCTTTATAGTCTGGTGGTGTGTCAAAGAAGAGAGACGTGGGAGCCGTAATGGTTGCACAACAAGCAAAATCCCCTCCCAAATACCAAGTCTACCCAACACATTCCTTCACATATCAGCCAACCCTGAACTACCAAGCACCCTCACCTCCCTACCAAGCACATTCACCCACATACCAATCTTCACCACCCACATATCAACCTACCCCACATAGATATTCACAACCAGCTCCCGTCTACAACACCTATAATTCCCAGCCACCTCACAATCAATCACCCCCTACCCATCAAAACTTCCCTAAGCATCGCCCTAACTTTTATCACCGCCCTCCAAAAAAATATACCGCCATAGCCGAGCCCATTGACCAGTTGTATGAAAAAACTCAAAGTTGCTGGCTACGTTGCACCTATCCCTGCTGCCACGACTGAGAACCCTTCTCAGTGGGTTAACCTAAACAAATCCTATGCATACCATTCTGGCATGAAAGGACACGCCATGAAGAATGCCGCTCTCTGAAAGATAAGATACATACCCCATTGATAACAAGATTATTGTGGAAAAAGATCCCGCTCCGAATGTCCTCAATAAACCTTTACCAGACCATAAGGGTGGAGGTATCCATATGATTGAAGTAGATGATGATTGGGATCCCGAGAGGTCAATCGGGTTGATCACAGAAGGCGATGGCCCAAAGAAACCTGTAGTCACTCTCAACCCGATCATAGTCCAGATTCATCCATCTGAGAATGCCGAGGTGAATATGTCTATCCCACTTGAGTTTGAAGCAGCGGCGCCAGCAAAGGTGAAGGCTCCAGTGCCAATTGAAATTGAGTTTGTATCTCCAGCAAACGCACCAGCACCACTCGAGGTTGCAGTCCTTCCACCCCTAACATAACTCCAGCGGAAGTAAGAATGGACACGCCGATTCTAGTAGCAATGTCAACCACACCACTTTTCGATTCAGATGCTATCCCTTAGGATTATACAGCCAAGGCAAGAAGGAAAGGTAAAAACAGGTCTGAGGAAGCCATCGCAACACAGGTTATGACAAGAACCGGTAGATTCTATACCCCTGAACATCTGGCCGAGTCAGGCAAGCAAGCTTCCAACCGCCCTCCCCTCATTGAAACAGGTTCCGATGATCTTTGAAGAAGAATACAGGCTAAGGAGTATTCGGTCATCGACCAACTGAAAAAGACACTAGCGCAGATATCTATTCTCTCTTTGCTGCAGAATTCTAAGACGCACAGAAATGCTTTACTAAAAGTGTTGAGCGAAGCATACGTGCCGAACAACATCACTAGTGGAGAAATGGCCAACATGGTCAGGTACTGGAAAGTCACAAAATTACTTTTCATAAAGACGAGTTACCACATGAGGGATTGGGACATAACAAAGCATTTCACATCACCGTGAAATGTGAAGATCATTTCATCACAAGGATCTTGATCGATGGAGGTTCCAGTCTTAACATTTGGCCGTTGATAACACTCAGGAAATTGGGTAAAGGGTTACATGAGATAAGAGAGGGAGAAATCAACAGTCTATACCTACAGATGGGACCAACCTGGTTTGAAGTGGACTTCCAGGTAATTGACGTGACGGCATCTTACAACTTGCTATTAGGGAGACCCTGGATCCATGTTGCAGGGGCCATCACATCAACACTACATCAAGCGGTTTAATTCGAGTGGAACCACCAAGAGGTGATCATCCACGGTGGCGGTAGCAACCCTATCTACAGTCGCCAGACTATCCCTGTGATTGATGGAAATAGAAAACTAGATGGAGGAACTTATCACCATATTGAGCGAGTCAATGCCATTGACAAAGACAAATTATGGGATAGCAAGATCAAGAGCATCCTAAACTGAGGAGGATACGATCCAGGTAAAGGTCTCGGTAAGAACCTCCAAGGAATCACGAAGCCCATAAAGCTCAAGAAACGTGGTACTACTTTCGGTCTAGGGTACGAGTATACATGGGAAGAATTCAGAAACTGGTCGCCGCCATGGCACGGTCATCACTACCTTCTGGATCAGCCTATACCTCATCTGAAGCAGACCTTCAAGCAGGACGACATTATCTATGGATCAGATGAAGAGGAAGCACTTACAGCGATGAGGAATTTGTTTATGGAAGACAACGACATGGATGTTGTGTTGTTCTCGAGGAGGAGGGAGAGGAAGGCCCTTCTGTACAGGCAGTAAGCGAGGGAGAATATCTCAGGAACTGGTCTATCAGGACCACCAAAGCTCGCCGAGCCTCGGGGTAGCATGGCTAAAAACAAGCATTATTTACTGTTTTATTTACTAAATAATTTTTCCTTTTCTGCATTTTTCAATTCCCGCAATAAGATCTTCAATGTTCAAAAACAAGTGATGCAATTTATCAAAGCATTTTTAATTTCCGATATTTACTGTTATCGTTTTCTCTCATTACTTTATCTATACAACATTACTATTACTTTACTTGATGAACCAATGACTATGACGTGCAATGAGGCGACGCAACAAATGGACATTTATTCAGACAAAGACGATATACCCGACGAAATTGTTAAGGAGGTCGAAGAATTTGAAAATAGACCTAAGTCCAACTTAAATGAGACTGAGGTTGTCAACCTAGAGATTCAGAAAACGTCAAGGAAACACGGATCAGTATTCATTTGTTACCGTCAAAAAAGAAAGAGTATACAAAGTTTCTAAGAGAGTATGAGGACACACTCGCCTGGTCGTATGATGACATGAGTGGTCTAAGTACGTCCATTGTGGCTCACAATTTGCCGACCAATCCGACATGTCCACCGGTAAAGCAAAAGCTCAGAAAGTTCAAACCTGACATGAGTTTGAAAATCAAAGAAGAAGTTACCAAACAGATCAATGCCAAAGTTCTCCGGGTAGTTGAATACCCAACATGGTTAGCCAACATCGTACCTGTGCCGAAGAAATACGGGAAGGTCAGAGTCTGTGTCGACTACAAGGATCTCAATCGGGCCAGTCCGAAAGATGACTTCCCCTTGCCAAACATACACATTCTAATCGAAAACTGTGCTAAACAGGATCTATAGTCCTTCGTAGATTGCTTCGCTGGTTATCGTCAAATTTGGATGGATGAGGAAGATGCTGAGAAAACGGCGTTCATCACGCCCTGGGAGTGTACTATTACAAGATGATACCGTTCGGTTTAAAGAATGCAGGGGCCCCTACATGAGGGCCATGACTACCATATTCCATGACATGATTCACAAAGAGATCGAGGTGTATGTGGACGACGTCATTATCAAATCAAAGAATGCTGCTGATCACATGGAAGATTTAAGGAAGTTCTTCAACAAGTTGAGAAAATATAATATGAAGCGGAACCCCGCAAAGTGTGCATTCGGGGTTCCTGCTGGGAAGTTGCTGGGATTCATTGTAAGCCGCCGAGGAATAGAATTGGATCCGTCAAAGGTCAAAGCCATTCAAGAACTACCACCGCCAAAGAATAAGAAAGATGTTATGAGCTTCTTGGGGAGGCTCAATTACATCAGTCGATTCATAGCACAGTCTACAGTCATTTGTGAGACGATCTTCAAAATGTTAAAGAAGGACGCTGTGACTAAGTGGATCGAGGATTGTCAAAAAACTTTCGACAAAATCAAGGAGTATCTATCCACACCGTCAGTCTTGGTAGCACCCGATCCAGGTAGACCCCTGCTACTCTACCTTGTCGTACTAGATGGAGCTTTCGGTTGCGTTCTGGGGCAACATGACGAAATAGGGAGAAAGGAACAAGCTGTTTATTATCTCAGCAAGAAGTTCACTCCGTATGAAGCCCGATATTCTTTGCTGGAACGCACTTGCTGTGCTTTGACTTGGGTCGCTCAGAAGCTGAGGCACTACTTCTGTGCCTATACAACATATCTCATATCAAGGATGGATCCATTGAAGTACTTTTTTCAGAAGCCCATGCCTACTGGTAAGCTGGCCAAGTGGAAAATCCTGCTGAGTGAGTTCGACATTATTTATGTGACTCAAAAAGCAGTCAAGGGACAAGCATTAGCAGACCATCTTGCTGAGAATCCAGTGGACGGAGAATACAAACCCCTGAAAACGTATTTTCCTGATGAAGAAGTATCATTCATAGGAGAATACATTGCAGAATCCTACAACGGTTGGAGGATGTTCTTTGATGGCGCAGAAAACTTCAAAAGAGTCAGTATCGGAGTAGTCTTAATATCGGAAACAGGGCTAAACATGGCCATTGACATGAACGTCCAGGAGTTGTTAGTGATTTGTGACTCAGACTTATTGGTGCATCAAGTACAAGGAGAATGGGAAACCAAAAATTCCAAGATACTACCCTATCTACATCACGTTCAGGAGTTGAGAAAGAGGTTCACAAAGATAGAGTTCCGGCATGTCCCTAGAATTCAGAATGAGTTCGTCGATGCTCTGGCTACCTTGTCATCTATGATTCAGCATCCAGACAAAATATTCATTGACCCCATTCCAGTGAAAAATCACAATCAGCCGGCCTACTGTGCCCATGTCGAAGAAGAAGCTGACGGAAATCCTTGGTTCCATGACGTCAAAGAATATTTTGCAAAAGGAGAATACCTAGAGCTTGAAAACGCCACTCAGAAGCGCACACTTCGGAGATTGTCTAACAATTTCTTTCACAACGGAGGAATCCTGTATAGGAGGACTCCTGATTTGGCGTTATTAAGGTGCGTCGACGCAAAAGAAGAATCAAAACTATTGGAAGAAATTCATGCTGGGACCTTCGGTCCACATATGAACGGGTTCGTATTAGCGAAGAAGGTACTCCGAGCGGGTTACTTCTGGATGACCATGGAAACAGACTGCATCCAGTACGTCCGAAAATGCCACCGCTGTCAGATACAGGGAGATATGATAAAGCTACCTCCGAGTGAGCTTAACGAAACATGTCCACCATGGCCATTCGCCACCTGGGCATGGACGTCATTGGACCTATCGAGCATGCCGCCTATAACAGACACAAATTTATTCTGGTTGCCATTGATTACTTTACTAAATGGGTCGAAGCAGCCTCCTACAAAGCAATTACCAATAAAGTCGTGGCCAACTTTGTCCGCGACCGCATTATTTATCAGTACGGAGTTCCAGAGTCAATCATCACCGACAATGCTTCTAATCTCAACCGTGACTTGATGAAAGCCATGTGTGAAACATTCAAGATCAAACACAAGAATTCCACAGCTTACAGACCTCAGATGAATAGAGCTGTAGAAGCCGCTAACAAAAACATCAAGAAGATACTAAGGAAGATGATAGAAAGGCAAAAGCAATGGCATGAGAAGTTATCATTCGCCCTACTGGGGTATCGCACCACAGTCCGCACATCAACCAAGGCAACCCCTTACATGCTAGTTTATGGTACAAAGGTCGTTATTCCTGCCGAGGTTGAGATTACCTCTTTGAGAATTATACAAGAAGCTGAGCTCCGCGACGCGGAATAGGTAAGGAACCGTTATGAGCAACTAGCCCTCATAGACGAAAAGAGAATGAACGCAGTTTGTCATGGTCAACTATATCAGAACAGAATGACTAGAGCTTTCAACAAGAAAGTCTAGCAAGGAGGATTCACACCAGGGCAACTGATGCTAAAGAAAATCTTTCCTCACCAAGACGAAGCCAAAGGGAAGTTTTCTCCCAACTGGCAGGGTCCGTACATGGTTCACAGAGTGCTGGAAGGAGGAGCACTCATACTTGCAGAAATGGACGGAGAAGTTTGGCCAAAACCAATCAATTCAAATGCAGTCAAGCGCTACTATGTGTAATTCCTTATGCTTTTCGTCAACAATGTAAATTGAACTACGCCTGACCTGATTCCCCATTTAAGAGGGGATACGTAGGCAGCCCTATGGGTTTGGTCACAATTCAATAAAAATTTCACTTTCCCCATGAATGGAAATTGGGGAAGAATTTATAGGAGCACCCTCAAAATTCTGAAGCAAGTTTAGCTGATCGCTGCACGAGCAACAACAAGAAGTATTCACCCATCAAACTGGGGCATAATTTTGAGGAGGACCCTCATCCGTGGCAGGAAAGGTTGCAATATCTCGGATCGTGTCCCGGTCGTCGGTTCCTCTAAATCTATTTTAGATTATATGCTTACATCTTATCTTTACAAAATCATGCATATTTATTTTTTTACTTAAGCAGCATGTTTAGCAAACGCTACCCTAATGATACAAACAGTATCATCACGATCAAGTGAGCAATTCAAGTAAAGCAAGCGGGAACGCGAACTAACCTTTGCCATTACAGAACTCACAATTTGTCTTTGGATGTAGGCACAAAGATCGCAAAGGCCCCAAAACATATTACCCTCTCGAAGAACACACATTTCTCAAAGACATACTTCTCAAGCTCATCGCACACGCCGATATTTATAATCATCACAAACGGCACTTCACTTATCGCAATACTCACAACAATCATATTGCCGCAATTTATCACAAGCTAAGAACTCTTATCTGCATTTTTATTTTCTACCCTTACACTGCATAAGTCTACTATTCTGCCTTCCGAGGTTAAACGCTACCTCTATCTGCATTTTATCTCCTGCATAAGGCTACCTTTCTACCTTCTGAGACTAAACGTTGTCTCCACCTGCATTTACATCTTGCATAAGGCTACCTTTCTGCCTTCCGAGACTAAACGATGTCTCCATCTGCATCTGCATTTCATAAGGCTACCTTTCTGCCTTTCGAGACTAAACATTGTCTCCATCTGCATCTACATTGCATACGGCTACCTTTTTGCCTTTCGAGACTAAAGGTTGTCTCCATCTGTATTTGCATTGCATAAGGCTACCTTTCCGCCTTTCGAGACTAAACGTTGTCTCCACTTGCATTTACATCTTGCATAAGGCTACCTTTCTACCTTCCGAGACTAAACGATGTCTCCATCTACATCTACATTGCATAAGACTACCTTTCTGCCTTTCGATACTAAACGTTGTCTCCACCTGCATTTACATCTTGCATAAGGCTACCATTCTGCCTTCCGAGGTTTAACGCTACCTCCATCTGCATTTTGCATTGCATAAGGCTACGATTCTGCCTTCCGAGGCTAAGTGATGCCTCCCTTTTACTTTTCAAAGCAACTATTGTCTCTACCAGTATCTACTGCATTTCCTTTCGGGCTAAGCTCTGCCCTTTTAATTTGCAAGACTAAGCTCTGCCTTGTTAGCACCATACTATTTCATTTTCATGGGCTGAAATATCGACAACCTATCCAAAGGCGTCATCGTTCAGAGGCACAATCTTCATGGCCCGAGAACATCATTTCATAGCCTGAGGATCTCTTTTATCAGTTTGCATATCATTACGCAAAGGCATCATAGTTCGGAGGCACCATCTTCAAAGCCCGAGAACATCATGTCATAGCCTGCGAATCCCGCATCAAGCGATTCATGGCCCAGAACATCATGGTCTAAGGACGCTATCCTCAACCGTTCGAAGATAGCATTCATAGTACAACGGGAATCTGCATCACGTTTAAATTACGCATAATATACGCTTGTTATTCATTTGCAG
This sequence comes from Nicotiana rustica, assembly GCA_005239535.1. NCBI lineage: Eukaryota > Viridiplantae > Streptophyta > Magnoliopsida > Solanales > Solanaceae > Nicotiana > Nicotiana rustica. Next base: position 81,112 of record ML528214.1, on the reverse strand, counting down.
GAAATCCGGCTGGGAACAGCCAGCCAGGCAGGAGCGGACCGCTCGAGTTCTACTAACTACCTCGCTTTGCACCTTGCGCCCGCCCTTATAAAACGTCACCGTTATACTTCGTCGGTGACTAATGAACTACATACGGCCTGGTTCTTGTAAAACCTGGGATATGTAGGCAACTCAGAAACCAGAGTGCGGCCTAAATCTTTCATACTATTTCCACTCGGTCAAAATTGGCCATCATATCTTTAGCCTACGACTCTTTCATCCTTCACGGGTAAAGAGGGGCATCATATATTTTTCCATAATTTTCCGTATTTTTATCAAATTATTTTCCTGTTTATTTAATATTTTTATGTTCCATAATTATTCATAATTATGCATAAATGATATTATAAACGATTTCAAGACATCTTCTTGCTCAATATGTTATTCATAACCCTATTTAGCTCCATTAGAATTTAACTGTCGCAAATTAACCAATATCGGCATTAATTAGCTAATTTCAGCAACTTTGCAATAATAGCAAAAATATACATTTATATCATTTTTAAAGCAACAACTAATTATTTTATATTTTTATAGTAGTTAACCATCTTAGTTTCATTTATTTGGTTTTAATTTCATCTTACACAATTATCAGCTATTTTAATTAATTAATTATCTTATTTTTTAGGGTATTTAACATTTAGCCCATTATTAGTTAAATTCTAGCCAAACTTTAACCCAACCCCACCTAACCCAAAACCCACTCTCTAACCCAGCCCAACTAATATCCTACCTGGCCCAACCTCTAAGTCAATCTGAGTCGTTGATCAATTTAGATCAACGGCCCAGATTTCTATTTCCTTAATTATTTCCTAACCAAACCCCTGACCCCTCTCATTCACACCCCTCATTTGCTATCTCTCGTTCTCTCTCTATCTCTCTATGTTTGATTATGGTTCTCTCTAGAAGCTTCCCTTGGCTTCTCTCCTCCTATGGATTCCGTTCATCTTCTCCGGCTGGTTCTCTCACTGGAAACCATGGTTCCTCATCATCTCTTGGTTATCTATACTCCTTGCACTGGCCCAGTGATACCCTAAAGCCCTCAGGCGAACCTGGAGCAGTTCACTCACCTCTCATGGTCCCCATGCCACTTTGCGGCCTCCCCCGGCCGTTTGAGTAAGAACTACAATCTTTTCGGCTTAAGGCGACGACATTTTTGAGGTTTTTCTTACTACTCTGGGTTCCAAAATACCCTAACCCTATATCTTTTTTATTTACTCTAGATCTGCTTTAAATCTACGATATTATGAAGCTTCTTTACATGTTCTTCTCTAGGGGGAAAAATACCTTCATCTTTTAACGATCTTTCATTTCAAAAACTAGGGTTTCTTAACCCCTTTCAAAAAATGATTCTTCTTCCGATTTTAGGTGTTTTCTACTATGTTTAAACGATTCTCTTATGCTTTTCTTGTTATCTAAGTTATTATGCTAAAAAAACCTAATTTTCTAGGTTGCCTTTGACTGTATGTTCCTGCGTGTTTGTTCTTATGAAACTATCTGTGTATTCTTTGTGATTCTCGCTTTAACTTGTTGTTAAGGTTCCAATATTCTACTGTTTCTCCAAATGCTTGCTTAGGGTTTCTCTGATTTTGTTCAATACATGTTGTTTAACGTTTAATAAGTCTGACTATTTGCCTTATTTATTATTCACATAATAATTTATACTGATTTTGTGTAATCTACTTAGACTTGTGATATCTTCCCTGAATCTGTGATTTTGTGTATTTTCCTTGTAATTCTATACTAATTTTTGAATTGTTTCCTTGTTTGTGTGATACTTTCCTTAGTTAATATTGAGTCCCTATGATTTTCAATTCTAGTCTTGATTCTTGTGACTAATTTTTAGAACTAAATTGTACTATACCTTATTTTTGTGCACAAATATGTTGTTGATTGTTTGACATATACTTTCCCTAATTATGTGTTATGTACCTAGACTTAATTGCTTGCTATATACTTTATTACTCCTGTTATGGTAAAGGTCAGTTTTACAGTTGATTCTTTTCCTTATTTAACTCTATTGTCTTGCTTCTCTTGCTGTTACTTGTAACTGAGTTGGCTGCAAGCCAAAATTGAGTGATTCTATTGTGTTATTGATTTGCTGCATTACTGTTCTGTTGCATCTACACACTATTGCTCTGCCTCTCTTCACTTTGCTACTCTTCATTTCTCTCATTCAACTGTTATGGTTTCAGTTTAAGCCTACAACATCTAAGATTTCTTCTACGTCTCTTATGCTTCTACTTGTGGTTCTTCTATTTGCCTTGCAATTAGCATGTCTAGTCTGTCTATGTTATCTCACTTTAGTTCAGCATGTTTATTTTGTCTATGTGAACTCTTTTTCCCTCTATGTTTATCATGTCTACTTGTCTATGTGATCTCTTTTCCCTTTCAGTTCAGCATGTCCAGTACTTTTCTTATATGTTTCATTATGAATCTGCCTTACCCCTCCCCCTCCCCCCACTGATTCCTGATACTACAAGCATGTACTCATGATACCTAGTTACTATGTAATCCTGAGCCTTTCCCTTGAACCTAATGTGTAACTCTGTCTGGCACTCCCTCAATCTAATGCTATTAAAATCTTTTGCATGAACATTTGTGATAGATCATTGCTGTAACTATTTAAGTTCTGGAAGACTTCTCTTAGGTTAACCTATGTGCAACTATGCTTCACAGATGTATTACTTGTCCCCAATTCCCTTTCCCTTGTTTGTGTTTGTTTCCTGAACTATGTATATTTTCTAAGTTGCTGATTGTCCTGTCTCTTTTCCTCTTTAAACTAGTTTCATAAAACAAACTCTTATGTTGTTCTCTAAAGCTATGTTTTTAAACAATTAAGTCAGAAAACTATTTTCAACTCAACTCCAAAAAACTATGAGCACATCTCACTACTCCTAGTTTCTAAGTTCAGACCCTTCGTGTGAGCATTGCCGTATGGACCATTTGAGTACCCATTTAACTCTGACACACAAGGTTGGCATTCCACACTACACCTACTCATTCCTGGCTAGGGTACCCGGTGTGTGAGCATTTCCTGGGATTCTCCGAGGTCCTTAGGAATATTGACACACCTGGGTTATAAAAGGTCATGGCATATTGCATTGTTGGATATGGAGACTTGGGCCTACTGTTAGGCTCCTATAGTGTAACTTCTTAATTTTCTTATGTAATTTGTGTAATGGTTGTCTGTAATAATTAATTATAAAAATGATTCTGGGGTTGGATAGTGAAATGGGTGGGGTTATGCATGCTTAGTATAGATACAGGTAGAAACCATTCTTGGAGGCTTATTTTTATATGTGCGCACTAGTCACCATGCTTAGGAATACATGCCATTCATGCATTAGATATCATGATACTTAGGTCCATTTATTTCAGCATCTCATTATACTTATACCCACTTAGAAATCATGTTCCTAGTTAAGCAACAATAGAAATGACTGTTATAATGTTATTGCCTCTGCGTTTTCAGAATTGTTTCATCTAGAAATCCTGTTTTAGGTTAAATAATAACATCAACTATCGAATCTTGCATTAGAAATAATTTTACCTTATAATTTTGTTCTCATCATGCTCATGTTATATGTGCCAAAATCATGTGTTAAACAAACATATTGCTGTGAACACTTGGAAATCTTGCATTATGTTTCAGTAACTTAACAAGGAATTACACCTCTGTATGTTCTTCTTTCATTCAAAAAGAATGTGTTAATAAATCTCGCTAAAAAGAATATATTCTAATACTGAAAACTTTCATGCATCTAGAACAACATGCATAGACTTGCATAATTCACAACCTACCTGCATTTAGATATCATGTTTCCAAGACCTGTATCCATACTTGTTTAAACTCTTAGCCTCGTAATAATAAAACAGACTCTCCCGGTCTAACCATTATTTTCTGAAACCAGGCAGTATAATTGGAGTATTTTAATACGCCTAGGAAAACCTTAGGTATTAATACTTGTTAAAACTAGAAAACTATTCCTCTTTTGTGTATTGTCGGGCTAATTACAGATAAGAAATCAATAGTTTGAAAATGGTAAAAATCCTTTCTCTGAAAACTCTGTAATAACACTGCCTCATTACTGTATTCTCGCCTAGACATCATGCCTTAAGTTCTAAAATTTAAGACCTCATTTGTGGTTGAGTCGTGCTAATTATGTGTACAGCTTGTGGAGGAATACTTGAGCCTCATATCTGCCTCTATGTTTTTCCTTGTATTTGCAGTCCTAATTATTTTGTTTGTCGTTTAGAATTTTGTCTTTTTAACCTAGGGGTTTGGACTAGTACTCATCCTCTAGGAATAGTAGTCCCTAACTTCCTCCAGGATCGATATGATGGGACGGGTAATAGCACGCAATAAGTTTCGTGACCAACACGCGTTTTAAATACCTTCGCGGGGTGGGAAAGGGTAGAATATGGATGTGATGACCGTTGCATTAATACCACGTGTAGATCCACCTATCGGGTATTGCATTGATGTGATCCATATTACTTTAAAACTAGGACGTATCTTCTCAAATATTTACTTTTGATTTCTTTCAACTTTTTAATAAACCTCAATACTTGTTTGAAATCCCCTCTTATATGAGTCTTACTTGTCATTTGCTTATTGTCCGAATTCACAAAAACCATTTGGCCGGGAACCACAGTTGTGGATCATGAGGGGTGCCTAATACATTCCCCTTGGGATAACTTCAAGCCCTTACCCAATCTCTGGTAATGCAAACTAGTCTTATGAGTTAATTACTTTAGGTGCCCTAACGCACCATAAAAACCATTAGGTGGCGACTCTTCTTTTAACAATCTTCCTTTAAAAGGAGTTGTCAGAATGTCATAAACCCGATCTCCGCTTAAGGAAAAAGGGGGCGCGACAATCGATTTATGTTTTTTTTTAGAACTGTGCAGACGTGACCTCTGCACGACCTTTTCGTCACACCAATCACAGAGTTCACTTGATTGACATCATGATGGGTATATAGAAGGGTCAAGAATTCAAATCGTTTCTCATTATTTCATTCTAAGAAACACGGGGACTATCTTTATACGGCCGAAATCGGAGGAGTCCGATTTTGAAGTCTCTATTATGACCCGAGCCCAAGCCCATGTTTGAAGAAATGTCGATTCCGATCTCAGAATGTGCATTTTGAGAAAGCACATCGAAGACCCGTCACGGCATACCTTGAGGCAGTGCAAAATCGATGACAATCAAGGAAAGGCGGGAATTTCCTAAGGACATGTGGTTAGGACAGATAATAATTGTAAGAAATAATACAAATCCGTACTAAGCCGTTATACAACGGTACCAATAGTATTCTTTGTCATAATTATAAATGTAACATATTAGGGTTTTCCCCTCCTATATAAAGGGGGGCCCAATCATTTTGTAAGGGATATCATTCACTGCAATAGAACATTCTACTCTGCCTTTTCTCGTTAAGTGTGCTCTTCGATTATTTCTCAGCTTTATTATTCTTCATTTATTGTTCATACTTTATTGCTACTAAACTGACCTCGAGATCCCGAGGCTATTTAGCTTGAGGCCCACGTTCCTTTGACAAATTGGTTTGATTGTCACATTCTTCTTATTTACACTTATTATTTCTTGATTATTAACTAGTATTAGAATAAATCACATATTTTTAGAACCACAAATGAAATATAATTGTTAACACCATTTTTTAGGTAAACAATATCCTTGGTAAGGAAGAGTGTAAAGAACTGTCACGACCCAAATCCTAATTCAGGTCGCGATGGCGCCCAACAGCGGGGTTAGGCAAGCCGATGTAGCCTTCACTAAGTGATACCCTTCCCATACGACCGAACAAGTCAATAATTACCAGTTTAAAGCAACTAACATGATACTAGCCTTGAGTGAAGGTAAAATCATAGTAGATACAAGGTTGAAATAAAACATATACATAGATATACAACCCAAAATCCAAAATATATACCGCGTGTGTGCTAGGAACTAGTGTCACGAGTGTCACGGGAAACTACTGAATATACAATGACTACAATATATACAGGGTCTCAGTCTGAAGGAAATAGACAGAGAGTATAACAAAAGAAACTCCAGGGTGCTGCTCAGAAGTCGCCAGGAAAGCAGCTCATCGTGAAGTATGACCACGCTATCAATATCTAGCACCGGCCTGAAAATCAGATGGACCTGCCTCCGGACCTGTACAGTCAAGTACGGAAAAGGAAAGAAAGTGCAACGTGAGTACATATATATATAAATATGTACCCATTGAGTATCCCGTCTAAACTCGAAGAAGTAGTGACGAGAGGTCGACTAGATACTCACTAAGGTCCAGCAGCATAATATAGAATGAGATTAGGCTAAAGCAATAGGCATGTGAAATAGTAAGCAGCGAGTATATGAACACATAATGTAACACAAGTAAGAGTACCACGTACCAATTCCTCTTATTCAACAATACCTTGCCAATACTGACATATGTGAACAAGACTGAAGTGTACATATACCGACACGGACAAGACAAGCGGCCGGAGTCATAGGGTAGGTCATAAAAACTGAGGTCATAAGCTCCCCACGATCGCGAATCATACATGCGACTCGTGTGCTGACTCGATAGTAATAAGCTCCCCACGATCGTGAATCATACTTGCGACTCGTATGCTGACTCGATAATAGTAATAAGCTCCCCACGATCGCGAATCATACCTATGACTCGTGTGCTGACTCGATAATAGTAATAAGCTCCCCACGGTCGTGAATCATACCTGCGACTCATGTGCTGACTCGATAATAATATTAAGCTCCCCACGATCGCGAATCATACATGCGACTCGTGTGCTGACTCGATATTAGTAATAATCTCCCCACAATCGCGAATCATACCTGCGACTCGTGTGCTGACTCGATAATAATAAGCTCCCCACGATCGCGCATCATGTTTGCGACTCGTGTGCTGACAAGATAATAATAGTATTTACATGTAGGTACCTACGGGTACCGACTCGATCGTGAATCAACAGGATTATGTCAATATCATATCACTGATAGCCAATTAGGATTTACATCATCATATTCTTACCTCTCCCATGTCTTTTCTACAATAAACACAATTTATAATGCACACAATGGTTCGAATAAGGCACGAAATGGCATGCTCGTGGGTCCTACGGCTACCCGACATAGCAATATAGTCGCCACGTACAGACACTCGTCACTTGGTACGTACGCGGCCCCCCTAAACATGTACACATAGCAAACAAGGANGAAATCCACCCGAGGCCCTCGGGACCTTAACCAATTATACCAACATGTCCCAAAACATGATACGAAGTCACTCGAGGCCTCAAATCACATGAAACAACGTCGAAATCATGAATCGCTCTCCAATCCAAATCTTTAAGAACTTAGTTTTTAAACTTCTACATCCGACGTCGAAACCTATCAAATCACGTCCGATTGAACCCAAATTTTGCACACAAGTCATATTTGACATTACGGACCTAATTCAACTTTCATAATTGGAATCCGATCGCGATATCAAAAACTCAAACTCTCGGTCAAACTTCTCAAAAACCTTCAAATTTCTATCTTTAACCAAATGACTTCAAAATGACCTCTGTATATCCGAATTCACTTCCGATCGCGCTCCCAGCTCCAAAATCACAATACGGAGCTATTCCCAGACTCGGAATCCCAAACGGACATCAATATCATTGAAATGCGCTTCAAGCCAAACTTAGGAAATTTCTTCAAAAATGCTAACTTTCACAATATACACCGAAACGCTCTCCGGTTATCCAAATCCTGATCCGGATATACGCCCAAGTTCGAAATCACCATACTAATCTGCTGGAACCTTCGGATCCTTATTCCGAGGNTCGGATCAAGGATGCGCCCGAATCTCCGAAATCTACTCTCGACGGCTCGCAACTAGCCAAATATAGAATAATCGAATCATTTTAAGTTCAAAGAAGGAGAATAACAAGGAAATCCCAAAATTAGGTGTTCTTGAAGAAAGTTGGAATTTCGACCCCGGGCCCACTCGTTCGGATTTTGAAAATTCTTGAATGATTAAATTACCCGAAGCCTTACTAATTAAATTATACAATTTACTTCAAATATTCATGCTAAAATCGTGGCAAAAGATCACATTTTCCAAATTCTAGGTTGCTTAGCAAATTTCCACATTTTCCCCCAATTTTCATATCAAATCTATGTAATAAATCTTGTATTTAACTTGAAAATAAGTAGAAACAACTTACCTTTGATGCTTGATGAAATCCCCCTTGAAATGCTCTCCAAAATCATCCAAGCCAAATGAAAGAAATGAAGAAAATGGGCCAAATTCGTGTTAAAAGTATCTGTCCATGCTTCACCGAGTTGTACCTTGCACTTGTGTTGTACAGGTTGTACATCCTATTAAAATTTTCCCTTGTTGGACATCTTTTGTTAAAACACCCATAACTTCTTGTATAAATATCCAAATAACAAAGGGTTTGAAGATTTAAAAACTAGACTCGAAGATCTTTAATTTGATAGGTTGTACACCATATAAATCCTTATATATCCCGAGATATGAGCTTCTAAATTCAGCTCCAGGCATCAGAAAATTCTTGCAAAAACTGCTCCACCAATCTTCTTCGGTCATAACGTTTTGCACAAAACTCTAAATGACAAATGGTTTAATGTTCTGAAAACTAAACTTCAAGATCTACAACTTTCATGTTTTGAAAATTTTCATATTTCTTTATAGTTTCTTATATATACGCTTCCAACGTTAGCTCCTCGACGCACAATTTGCTATCAAAAAATGCACCAGAAAATTTCTGCAACTTTTTTCCTTCTTTTCGTCCGAAATTCATTCCGTTAACCTTTCAAAATCCACCCGAGGCCCTCGGGACCTTAACCAATTATACCAACATGTCCCAAAACATGATACGAACTCGCTCGAGGCCTCAAATCACATGAAACAACGTCGAAATCATGAATCGCTCTCCAATCCAAATCTTTAAGAACTTAGAATTTCAAACTTCTACATCCGACGCCGAAACCTATCAAATCACGTCCGATTGACCCCAAATTTTGCACACAAGTCATATTCGACATTACGGACCTGCTCCAACTTTCGGAATTGGAATCCGACCCCGATATCAAAAAGTCAAACTCTCGGTCAAACTTCTCAAAAACCTTCAAATTTCTATCTTTAGCCAAATGACTTCAAAATGACCTCCGGACATCCGAATTCACTTCCGATCGCGCTCCCAACTCCAGAATCACCATACGGAGCTATTCCCAAACTCGGAATCCCAAACGGACATCAATATCATTGAAATGCGCTTCAAGCCAAACTTAGGAAATTTCTTCAAAAATGCTAACTTTCACAATATACACCGAAACGCTCTCCGGTTATCCAAATCCTGATCCGGATATACGCCCAAGTTCGAAATCACCATACTAATCTGCTGGAACCTTCGGATCCTTATTCCGAGGTCGTTTACTCAAAATTCCAGTCTTACTCAATTTCTTCAACTTAAGGCTTCTAAAATGAGAATTTTCCTTTCAATTTAACTCCGGACCTCCTGAATTTCAACTCTGACCATACATACAAGTCACAATACCCGAAATGAAGATGTTCATGACTCCTAATTGCTAAACGACGCGCTGGATCTCAAAACGACCGGTCGGGTCGTTACAAGCACGAAGGGTGATGTCGTGCCATTGTTTGTTTATTATCTTGTGAGGGAGAGTGTAAAGCACGAAGGGTGATGATGTGCCATATTATTGAGAGTACAAGCACGAAGGGTGATGTCGTGCCACGTTATGTGAGTGTAAAGCACGAAGGGTAATGTCGTGCCATGTTATGAGAGTGTAAAGAACGAAGGATGATGCCGTGCCATTTTATCTATACTGTTATGCTTTTATATCATCGTGAGTTCATGTCACGATGGGTGTTTTCGTGTAGGCGAGGATGAGGGACATGCATTATGTTGTGATATTTGTTTTCCCGTGTATATATTTATGTCTTTAGCTTGAGCTGTTATTGTCGCAATCTCAGATCTGATGTTACTTGGTACTATTGTTCTGTCATTTATCTCTATATCAATTGTTGTTGTGTCGCTCATATCTTCTGCTTGTTTAACTTGCAAATATCATTCCTATTTTCCCGCTTCTATAATTACACTCATGTCGTATCTATTTTGTTGCACTTGGTACAAGCTTTCCACCATGCTAGTCATTCATGCCTTTACTTGTTAAATAGTAAAGATCTAGTTCTTCCTTCTTATTTGTTATATCTGTGCTTATGCCTCCATCATGCTAGTTAGTTGAAGTTGATATTCCTTGTTTCCAATTGTTGTGATCAGGCACATGTTTTCCGCCTAGTCTTTTATTGTTGCCCATATGTATATCCTCGTTCATTATAGCTACTTGTGTATTTCCTACTTTGTAATTCCTATTATCGGTATTCATGTCATCTGGTTGGTTCTATTATACGTAAATTGGGTGAGGATGAAATAAAACCACAAAGAGTGTTGCCGTGCAATTGACTTGATGCCTGAGTACATTCTTCATGCTAGGAAAGTTAAGAATTGATAGTTGTGGTTTATTTGTTTCATTCTAAGGAAAGGATTGGTTGAGGTATTTGAAGATGCTAGATTGTGATCTCTGTTAACACTCGGTTATTGCTTTGCGTATCTGTTTCATGTGTTCATCTCTCTTATATCGTAGTATAGTTCTATTGTTGATTTATGATGCATGTTTTATCAGAAAGTATCTTTTAACAAAAAAAAAGCCTCGTCACTATTCGATGAGGTTAGACAAAATACTTACCAGTTGATGGGGTCGGTTGTACTGATACTATACTTCTATAATGATTTTTGAAGCGCAGCTGCTAGTGATGTCAGGTGCTGACTTTGAAGATGCTCGTGCATTCCGGATATAGCTACCACTTGTCCTCGGTAGCTTCAATTTTTGAAATCTGTTTATGTAAATTTGAAACAGATCGTGTAATTATTTTTACCAGCTTTGTAAATTCCAAGTCTTAGAAGTTCATGAGTCATACTACCAGTTCTTGGGTCAATTGTAAATGTTAAGCTAATTCTTTACTATTTTCCTATAATCTCTTTTGGATTGTATTTTCTGCTAGTTTGCTTACCTAACAGATCGAGTTAGGTTCCATCACGAATAGTGGTTTTTGGGTCGTGACATGTCATTTTCTCCATGAAATCCAAGGTCGTTGTCCGCGTGTCTGGGTGTTGCTTGTGATTCCGACATGCTGATCCTGAAATCAAACACTTACTAGATGTATACGGTCAAAGCCGGGAATGACCGATCTTGAGGTTTCTACGACATTCAGAGCCGGGTCTTGATAGTATCAACGCAAAACCCGAGGATCAACTCCGAGGTGAATTTCTCGAGGAGCGGTATCGAGGGATCAATGTACATCGAGATGGAGTAAAGATCGGAGCCCGTCGTGCAAAGGCGCGGGACACCCAAGAACGCGTGGCTAAAGCAGACAGACGCCTGCAAGAATAGTACAAATCCATACCGGACCATTAAATAGTTGTGCCAGCTATATTTCTTTGTAATAATTATACATGTACCATGTTGGGATTCCCCCTCCTATATAAATGGGACCCTTATCATTTCTTTCACACATGATATTCAATACAAGAACAAGAACATTCTCTGCTCTCTAACTCAAAAATACTCTACTATGGCTCTATTGGTTTATTGTTTGTATTTATTGTGCTGCATTGATTGTTCTTCATTTATTACTCATCATTGATCATAAAAGGCCACTTTCGAGGCTCTATTAACTGTTATTCATTCATCGACCGCCTCCTATCAGGCGACCTAACTCGACCTCGAGGCCTTGCCTAGGCCAGCTCGAGACCCTGATTCCTAGTTGTTCGGTTTGCGTAACATATTGTCCTTCAGCTCTTATTCAACTTTCCTAACTCACACTTAGCACCTATTTCGTAACAACTAGTATTAAAATAAATCACGTATTATTTGAACCAAGAAATTAAATTTAATTGTAATTACCATTTTCAAGGTAAACAGTTTGGCACCCACCATGGGGCTAAAACTAATAGTGATTGTTTTACTGCTGGTTTACTAAAAATAACAAGTTATTCTTCACACTTTTTCTTGTCCAAGAATCTTTGATTTTAGGTCAAATGTCTAACTCAGTGAATGCACATGAAAACAACAGCCCTGAGGACCATGGAGAGAATGGGGTAGCTATTTCAGGCGCCGGTGTACCACTACGGAACCCTGAGGACGCACCAAATCAAATCCCCATGGATGTGGTCTCACACAACGCCCAACACGTCGATATAAGCTCCCACACTAACACGAGTATACGCCAAGAAAACCAACAGGAAGCTCAGAAAACTCCAGCTCGGGAGGAAAGAGAGGTTAGCCTTCACGTCATTTTTGAAATGTTACAGGCACAAAAATTGGTTATTCCTCAGCTTCAAATCCATCAAAAGACTCCAAGCACAACAGCACCGGAAACGGCTCCTCGAGTTGAACAGGCACCAGAGAGGTCGAGCAATAACGGGTCAGCAGCCGACCCCGCTATTATGAAGAAGCTCGAGGACATCACGAAGAGGATTGAATCATGCGAAAAGAAGATATAAGCTAATGACAAAAAGGTGGAGATCTACAACTCGAGGGTCGATCAGATCCCGGGCGCACCCCAGATTCTAAATGGAGTAGATTTAAAGAAGTTCGTGCAAAAGCCATTCCCACCGAGTGCTTCTCCAAAGCCCATCCCAAAGAAATTCAGAATGCTCGATCTCCCAAAGTACAATAGGACCTCGGACCCCAACGAGCACTTCACTGCTTACACTTGTGTTGTAAGAGGAAATGACCTAAAGGACGACGAGATTGAATTCGTTCTGTTAAAAATATTCGGAGAAGCACTATCAAAGGGGGCAATGATGTGGTATCACAACCTATCCCCGAATTCAATAGACTTATTTTCCATGCTGGCAGATTCTTTTATAAAGGCACATATCGGTGCCATCAAGGTTGCTACAAGGAAATCCGACGTCTTCAAAATCAAATAGAAAGAAAATGAGATGCTATGAGAGTTTTTATCTCGCTTTCAAATAGATCTAATGGAATTACCGCCAGTCTACGATGACTGGGCAGTGCAGTCCTTCACCGAAGGATGAACTAACTGAGCTCGATAGCTTCGAAGCAACTAAAGCAGAACATGGTTGAATATCCCGCCGTAACTTGGGCAGATGTCCACAAATGGTATCAGTCAAAGATTAGGTTTGAGGATGACAAACTAGGATCCCCTTCGGGCTTAGTACATCTTAGCAGGATCCTGGCAAAGGAACCAAGGCCAAACAAGGAAAGGTACAAACCATACACTAAAAATCTAAGATACGCCCCAAGGCACAACATACCTCGAAACAACCGAAAGGTGGACCGAGGTCAGAACTCTCGGGGACTCACGAACAAGGCCAGGTTTGACAGGCACATAGGGTTGGCATGGGCACCCCGATTATCTGAGTACAACTTCAACATTGATGTTTCAGACATCGTATCGGCCATGGATAAATCAAAAATACTAGGTGTCCAAAACCCGTACTATCAGACCCCTCGTAGAGGAATCCTAACCTGGTATGCGAGTATCACAATACTCATGGTCATAGGACCAAAGATTGCAGGAATCTCAGAGAAGAAATAGCTTGACTAATCAATAAAGGGCATCTCCGAGAGTTCCTCAGTGACCGAGCTAAAAATCACTTTTGAGAAAGAGAGGCAGACAGGAGGAACGGGACGGGAGAACCTCAGCACATCGTTCATATGATCATTGGGGGGACCGACGTTCCTCAAGGATCCATGATCAAGCGGATAAAAGTATCCGCCACAAAAGAAGGGCAAACTCGGAACCACATGCCCGAGGACATTCTCTCATTCAGTGTAGAGGACTTCGAGATCTTGTCTCAACCGCATAATGATGCACTGGTAAATTTCTTTTCTTTTGAATAACATTCAAATCAAACGTGTGCTCGTTGATCCAGGTAGCTCGGCCAACATAGTCAGATCAAAGGTGGTGGAGTAGCTCGGACTGCTCAATCAAATCATACCTACCTCCTGAGTCCTTAATGGATTAAACATGGCCGGCGAAGCAACGAAGGGGGAGATCATCCTCCCAGTCAATATGTCTTGTACAGTTCAAAATACAAAATTTCATGTCATCGAAGGTGACATGAGATATAATGCATTGTTTGGAAGGACATGGATACACAACATGAGGGAAGTGCCATCAACTCTTCATCAGATAATGAAGTTTCCAACAAAGGACGGTATAAAAATAGTATATGGGGAGCAGCATGCAGCAAAGGAGATGTTCGAGGTTCACAGCGGGACACCAACATCCATACACTCCACCTCGGAGGACCTAGAGGACAAACAGACCCCCGAGGATGATGAAAAAGACTTCCTCACTCCCCGAACCTTCGTTGCACCCGAAGAATTGGATGCGAAAAAATCAACGATTGAAGAACTGGAGCAGGTTGTTTTGGTCAAACGTCTCCCAGATAGAAAGGTATACTTGGGAACATGATTAACCCCCAAACTCAGGAAAAAACTCATTCAATTTCTTATTAATAACATCGATTGCTTTTCTTGGTCCCATCTAGACATGAAAATGGTCTCGTTGTAAATAACTACCTATCGACTAAGCGTCAACCTCAGGTTCAAACTAGTGAAGCAAAAAAGAAGACCTCAGTCCGAGGTAAAACATGCATTCATCAAGGACGAGGTAACAAAATTCCTCAAAATAGGGTCTATTAGGGAGGTAAAATATCTCGAATGGTTGGCAAATGTGATGGTAGTTCCCAAAAAGGGGAATAAGTTAAGAATGTGCGTAGATTAAAAAGACTTAAATAGAGCATGCCCCAAAGATTCATTCACGTTGCCCAATATCGATGCTTGATTGATGCCACGGCTGGCCACGAGATCCTCACCTTTCTCGACGCCTACTCGGGGTATAATCAAATTCAGATGAACCCCGAGGATAGGGAAAAGACTTTGTTCATCACAAAGTATGGTACGTACTACTACAATGTGATGCCCTTCGGGCCAAAAAACACGGGAGCCACGTACCAACGCCTAGTTATAAGATGTTCGAACATCAAATAGGCAAATCCATGGAATTTTACATTGATGATATACTAGTTAAGTCCCTACGCGCAGAGGACCATTTGACTCATTTGCAGGAGACATTTGACATCCTCAGAAGCTACAACATGAAACTCAATCGCGATAAATGTACCTATGGAGTAGGTTCGGGCAAATATTTAGGCTTCATGGTGTCAAACAGGGGGATTGAGATCAACCCCGACAAAATGAAAGCCATCGAGGAAATCACGGTGATAAACAATGTGAAGGTCGTACAACAGCTCACCGGGCGGATAACGGCCTTGGGTCGATTCATATCGAGGTCATCTGACATGAGTCATCTTTTCTTCTCCTTACTCAAAAGGAAAACAGTTCTGAATGGACTCTGGAATGCCAACATGCCTTATAGGAGTTAAAGCGGTATCTATCAAGCCCACCTTTACTCCACACCCCAAATAAAGATGAAACATTGTATTTGTACCTGGACGTATCAAAGGTAGCGGTAAGTGTTGTGCTGGTTCGAGAAGAACAAGGTAAGAAATTCCCTATTTACTATGTAAGTCGGACCATGGGAGATGCCGAAACCAGGTATCCGCTCCTAGAAAAACTAGCTCTTGCATTAATAAGTGCATCTCGGAAATTAAAACCTTATTTTCAATGCCATCGCATTTGTGTTTTAACAACATACCCTATTCGAAGCATATTGCACAAGCCCAAATTATCAGGCCAACTGGACAAATGGGCCATCGAACTCGGGGGGTATGACATCGAATATCAGTCCCGAACGGCTATCAAGTCCCAAATGTTGGAGGATTTTGTGGCTGACTTAACGCTTGCCCTTGTGCTCGAGGTAGAGAAAGAACTTCTGCTAAAAAAGGGCACATCTTCGGGTATATGGATCCTGTTCACTGACGGTGCCTCAAACGTGAAAGGGTCTGGGCTTGGAATAGTTCTGAAGCCACCTACGGGCGGCATGATAAGACAAGATATAAAAACTGCAAAATTGACTAACAATGAAACCGAGTATGAGGCTATGATTGTAGGTCTCAAATTGGCCAAAGGCCTAGGAGGGGAAGTCATCGAGGCAAAATGTGATTCCCTTCTGGTGGTAAATCAGGTAAATGCGAGCTTCGAGGTTCGAGAAGATATGATGCAAAGATACTTAGACAAAATTCAAGTCATGTTGCACCGCTTCAAATAATGAACTCTGGTCCACATACCTCGAGAGAAAAATAACGAGGTCGATGCACTCGCAAACTTGGGATTGTTTGTCGAGGAAGATTACATACTTCTTGGGGCTTTTGTTAAGCTATCCAAATCAGTGATCGGAGAAGGCCATGACGAGATCAACTCCACAAGCCTGACATGGGATTGGAGAAATAAATGTATCAATTATTTGGGATGTGGGAAGCTGCCCGTAGACCAAAAACGAGTCGAGGAGCCTGTGAACTAAAGGAGATCGATTCTCACTCGACGAAAATGGAACTATATACAGGATAACCATTGATGGTCCCCTAGCAGTATGCCTGGGATTGGGGGACACAGATTACGTGCTCTGAGAAACCCGGAAATCACTCAGGTGCCGGTCCTTAGTCCGTAAGGTGATCAGGGCAGGTTACTATTGGGATAGCATGGATAAGGACACTAAAGAGTTCGTCCAAAAATGCAACAAATGCTAGAGATTCGCTTCGATGATCCACGAACCCGGTGAAAAGCTACATTCAGTCTTATCGCCCTGATCGTTCATGAAATGGGTAAGGGACATCGTCGACCCCTACCAACGGCACCAGGTAAAGCTAGATTCATTCTATATATGACTGAATACTTCTCAAAATGGGTGGAAGCATAGGCTTTCGAAAAGATAACAGAAAAAGAAGTCAATAACTTCATCTGGGACAATATCATGTGTCGATTCGAGATCCCCTCCAAGATAACATGTGATAATGGGAAACAGTTCATCGGGAGCAAAGTAACAAAGTTCCTCGAGGATCATAAAATTAAAAGGATCTTGTCAACACCTTACCACCCATGTGCAAATGGGCAGGCCGAGTCCAAAAACAAAACCATCATCCAAAACTTGAAAAAGAAGTTAGAAAATGCGAAAGGAAAATGGAGGGAAATGTTGCCTGAGGTGATATGGGCATATCGAACAACTCCAAAATCGAGCACAGGAGAGACGACGTTCTCTCTGGTCTGTGGGTTCAAGGCTTTTTACCGGTCGAGGTCGGAGACCCAAGCGCCATGTTCTGACACACCACCAAGAGCTCGAACAACGAGGCCATGACTACAGCCCTCGAACTATTAGATGAAAAGCGAGAAGCCTCACTAGTCCAAATGGCCGCCCAAAAGCAATGAATCGAAAGATACTATAACAGAAAAACAAACCTCCGACATTTCGGAGTCGGGGACTTAGTCCTAAGGAAAGTCACCCTAAACACTCGAAACCCTAACGAAGGGAACCTGTGCCCAAGCTTGGAAGGACTGTACCGCTTCCTTGGAGTAATCAGCAAAGGGTCCTACAAACTCGGTACAATGGAAGGCGAGCAGCTTCCGAGCAATTGGAACATATCAATGCTCAAACGCAATTACTGCTAAGGTAAAAACTTTTCCCTTTTCATTATGTGCTCCACACTAAATTTTTACAGGTGTCCGACGGAAGTAACCGGAACATCCTTCTACTCAAAGACATTAGGTTTTAAAGAATGTGTTGCACTCTTTTCCTTCGATCGGATTTTATCCCAGAATGGGTTTTACCGGCAAGGTTTTTAACGAGGCAACATCTATAAGCTACTTAAGGGGGACTCAACAAGTATTCAAGGCTTCTATTCATTCAACCCCGAATACTGGGGGCATCCCCCCGGGAGATTGCCTCCTAGGAGAAATCAAAATAAGCCAAAGAGGGTCCCGATAGGAGAATGATGTATCGGGCCAAATGGTCAAACGAACCGTGTACGCATAGAATAATTGAACCCTCGACAGCGAAAACAATGTATCCTTGTACCAAGTAATCAGAGGAGTATCTTTTCTCTGCGTTTTAAAAAAAAGTTTGTTATTTTCACAAGAAGCGGCTCAAAGGCTAGAAATCCTCACGAGGCTCCGAGAGCTCGAAGTCGTAAGACCCCGAGCGGGCAACTTCGAGCCCGAAAGCCCTCCATAAAGCACCAATATAAGCCTACCATGAGGCATTACCAACAATTTAAGACCTCCATAAGGCATTATCGGACAAGACCTCCACGAGGCATGAATTATAATACCTCCACGAGGAAATATCAAAATTGTAAGACCTCCACGAGGCAATATCAACATTGTAAGACCTCAAGAAAGGCATGTCCAAATCGGTAAAACCTCAAGCAAGGCATGTACAAACATGTAAGACCTCAAGCAAGGCATGTCCAATTTGTAAGACCTTAAAAGGCACAATCCTGGTATTAAAGCCAAGGCTATATATTCAAACTTGTAAGACCCCTTAAAAGGAATACCCTCGATATAGACACCGAGACTACCTCACTCGGGGACTGAAAGGCTAAGGCCAAACATAAAGACTAAGGTCATAAGGCTCCGGCCAAACTAACTCGACTCGGAGACGTCCGGCTGTCACCATAAAATCGCAGGCCTTCAAATACTTCGAAATTAATTCGAAAAGAACCGGTTAATAAGGCTACCTTCGACATAATCAAAAGAACTTTGATCATATTAGCTCCAAACACGGAAAAGGCTTCAAAACAATCTGCCTCTGAGCGAACCTCCCGAGGTGCGGATCTGTCATCACATATCGACTTATAATCGAGATAATCATCGAGTCATCGAAGAGTCGGACGAACACAAAAACTTCAAAAGTCTTTAACGAGGGAAAAATATAGCCATATTAGAAATGCGTAAGAGCCTAAGCGCCAGGCTAAAAAGCC
Organism: Nicotiana rustica; assembly: GCA_005239535.1. Taxonomy (NCBI): domain Eukaryota; kingdom Viridiplantae; phylum Streptophyta; class Magnoliopsida; order Solanales; family Solanaceae; genus Nicotiana; species Nicotiana rustica. The sequence goes on along the minus strand of ML528214.1, from coordinate 62,032 downwards.
TCAACGCCGATCTAAAACAAGCCTAAGGGCCAATGCACAAGATCCTAAGCGCCAGCCTAAAAAGCCTCAGGGCCGAACTAAAACAAGCCTAAGTGTCGATGCATAATAGCCTAAGCGCCAGTTTAAAGAGCCTCAAGGACGATCTAAAAAAGCCTAACGGTTGGCGTGTAAGAACCTAAGGGCCAACTTGTACAGCCTCATGTCCGATTTTAAGACCTAAAGCTCGATGAGCTCAAGTCAAAACTTGGCTCGGGGACTAAGCCCCAAACGGTCAACTTTCGACCATTATAGATTGTTGCTCAAAAGCAAGAACCTAAGGGTGTATTTCGAGGTCCAAAATATCAGAAAGATTATAAACAAGCATCACAATCTATTCCAAATAAAGCAAAGGAAAAACGAGAAGTGATGAAAAACGAAAGGCATTTTATATATATATTGAAAGTTCACAGGGGTGTATTTACAAGACTTGTGCTTAAAGCCCTTAAAAGGGAGAGAACGAATAAAACCCTAACTTACCACCGGGGTTATGCCTTCAACGACTCCCTCGGAGGATGTGCCTTCAATAGCTCCAGCCTCGTCCCCCGGGTTTTCAACGGCCTCCTCCACCTCAAGGACTTCGCCTTCATCTTCATTATCTTCCGAGCAACTTCTCGAATCACCTTCAAAAGTAAGAAATGATGCAGCCTCCTCTTCTAGAGTCTTCACCCTCTCGGTTTCAGCAGACAGATCGATGCCCCCTGCATGTATATCCTCGAGAAACTGCCTCCAAGTTTTTAACCGGGCATGCTCCACGGCTCGGGTCAATTGCATCTCGGCCTCATAGGACACCTTTCTATCCTGAGCATTCGCAGCAACATCATCCTCTTTCTACAAGGATACAAGCGCATCGGCTTCAGCCCTGGCCGCGGATAGCGCAGCAACTGATTCGGCCTAAAGATATTTATATTTGCTACTCTCCGCCCCGCATCATGAAGTTGATGCTCAACTGAGGCCACCTTCCCCTGGAGGGTATATCTCTCGGAGACTATCTCACTCACGTGCCGCTTGAATTCGATAATTTCAGCATCCTTGGCCTGAACCTCCTCCCTCATCAGGGCATCATTCTGTTCAAGCTGCAAAGATCAAATCAAAGGTGTTAAACACTAAAGTCGGGTAAGCATGTAAATAAAAAAATATATATATTACTTGCTCAGCGAGGCAGGCCCGCTCCTGAGATGCCGCCTCCAAATGAGCCCGGAGGTCACGGAGTTCTTCCTTTTTCTTGGTGAAAAGAGCTCTGAGCTCGTCAACCTCCAAAGAAAGTTTCCTACAATCTCCCTCGTAGTGAGTCAACTCGGCTTGAAACGTAGAAAAGGTCTGGTTATAAAGCACATTAGCCTGGAAGCGTAAAAGAAACAATATTAGAATGATGAATATTAGGGTGCCGAGCAGAATTTACAAAAAATTACATGTTCGTAGAGTCTATTGATCTCGTTAAAAATGAACTGGGCGTAGAGCTCGGGATTTTCCTCGGTCACAGTAAAAATTCCTTCAAACAAATATCTATCTCCAATGTACGCCCCTACATCGGAATACTCTGTCACACCCCAACTCTGGGAGACGCGACCGGCGCTCAACCGAGAGAACCCACTCAAGCAAGCCTGATTAGCCTTTCCTACCCAACTATTTTACTTCCCGAGGTTTTGGCACAACATTACTTACTGAGTTAGCAGGGGACAAATCAAAAGCATACACACGTGATATTAACCCATTCTTTCTTATGTACCGATACCAACATTTGGGTCTCCCAAAACCATACATACTAATTACAATAATTAAGAGATGGGATTACAGTTATGAGTTAACCCAAGGACAACCTAAAACATACATGACCCACATAAGTGTCTACGGAGCCTCTAAAATGAAGGAACTGAAACATAGTTCTGCCGGCGACAAGGCCCCGGCTATACCTTGAAATAGAACAACATATACAAAAGAGAGCAACATATGTTTACACACGTCCCCAAGAGGAAATAGGGTTCACCAGAACTACTGTAAGGATGAGGAGAGGGCACCACTATCGACGTTCGGCGCTACCAGCTACAGAGCCACCTACATACATAAGACGATGTAGTGCCCTCGGCAAAAAGGAACGTTAGTACCATCGAATAGTACTAGTATATATGAACAAACTTTACTCTAAGTAGAATTAAAAAGTACACAAGTGGCAGACAATCATGGAAATCAAACAATGTTGCACATAAATACAGAGAACACAAGTGAGAGTCTCATAGTCACTTATTCCGATTGCATTCACCCTTATTACTCCTCAACATACCACCCTTATTTCCTTGGTTGCGGCGCGCAACCCGATCCCGCCGGACAATCACATTTCGCCCTTATTCCTCCTCAACATACCACCTTTATTTCTCTTGTTGTGGCGCGCAACTCGATCCCACCGGACAATCACATTTCACCCTTATCCCTCCTCAACATAACGCCCTTATTCCTCCTGTTGCGGCGTGCAACCCGATCCCACCAGACATATTTAACATAAACAACAGCAAAGCAACAATTCAATTACAAGAATTTCTACCACCAAGATCACGAGTTCACAGCAACCGGAGAACCATGTGAAATCAAGGGGCACAATAACCTTTACAAAAACAGTGAGACATGTAAGGTATGCCATAACCATTTAACTTAATTAAATCAGTTAACATTTCTTTCCCATCATTTATTACATAGCCCTTGGCACTTGGATACATTTAACAATTGAGTTTGTTACATTTTTCATTCATTCAGTAGCATTATCCTTCATATCGATAAGTTCCAACATATGATGAATTTTTCACATGATAGGATAAGAATAAGGAATCATGATTCACAATTTCAAGTAACATGGTGACATGGTAAACAACTAAGACAATCAGAGAACAGAATCTTACGCCTCAACACATTAGAACAATCAATTCAAATATGACCAAGCAGGGAACTCATACCAAATGCTCGGACACTAGCGTGACGATTCTACAAACATTAAAGTTAGCCATACATACCTCAATTGGGTTTTTCCTTAATTTCTACCATAATTCACCGGACCTTTTAGCACCTTCAATCTAGTTCACAAAGTGGCACAATCGAACCCAAAATTAGGAATAACGATCATGGCTTGAGTTCACTTGAGCATTGTATCAAACATTAGGTGTTCATTAAGATTGCATGGTCCCTTTTTAGTGGAAGATTTTCCTAACCCATTTCCCCCTACTAGATTAGGATTACTATATTACATGTATGCAAGGTTTCTATCCCCATTCCCATAAACTCACCTATCCATGGCCCATTTTAACTAAAATTTGGAAGTTAAGGTTGATGAGGTAGAAACGTACCTCTTAGAGTGAAGAAATTGGTGTCCTATTTGATTAGTTCCAAGCTTGAGCGGTGATGGAGGATGAATTTGAGGGAGTTGGGACCTTCTCTCTCTATAACCCACTATCTTCTCACTCTAAACTATCAAAAAATGGCTAAAAGATGGGGTGGGTATTATATAGGGCTGGGGGTCGGGTTTTAAAATTTAGAAAATAGATGCCCCGATGCAAGTTTGCTGTCTGAAATGCGATAACATTTCGGTTATGCGGTCCGCAAACCTGCCCCATAACTGCTCTCAACTTGCGGAAAAAAGGGGACTGCCAGGTATGCGCCAACTATGCGGTCCGCATACCTATTATGCGGTCGCATAGTGCACCGCATAACCCCCCCCCCCCCCCCCCTCGCAAAACTCGTGTGCCAATATGCGACGAACTATGCGACACGCATACACAAAATGAGATAGCATTTTGGGTCGCATAGTTTCCCTCGGAATGGACAACAAGTTGTCAGACTATGTGGCCACTATGCGGCCCGCATACCTGATATGCGACCGCATAGTGGACCGCAGATATTTGCCCCTTCACAAAAAACTTACTCTAAGTCTACAGGGTACTTTTCAATTCTACAGATATAACGACATAGGTATCTAATCGGGCGTCGTGTAGGATACGGATTTTACGGGTCTTTACAGACTCTATATTTTGGGCACCCTACATCTCCCTCGGAGACAAAGTCGGTCCTGATGGGGAATCAATTACCTCAATAACGCCGACTAGATCAGTTAGGACCTTCTTTTGCTTCTGGAGAGCCTTAGAACTAGGCTCCTCCAGCCTGCCTACCGAGTGTGTCGCTGCTCGAGAAATATTTTGGTCGTCAACCAGCTTAGGTACATTACCCGATACATCCTCGACGGCCTCTTCGGCTCGAGGCAGAGCAACAACAACATCAAATTCTGATTTAGAAGCCTCCGGCATGATAGCCATCGACTCAGCAAGATGTGGGACGGCAGGTTTTTGCCTCCCGCGGGCGCTATCGAGGAGTCAGTTTTCTCCTCACATTCAGCTCGAGGACTCACCGATACCTCAAGAGTTAAGGTCGTTGAATCAGCCTTAGGTTCTTCCACTTTGGCCTTCTTTGACTTCGAAGGTTCAGTCGGTGATTTCCTTCGTTTCTTCTTCTCTTTGTTAGGTTTCTGGGTATCTGCTTCCTCAGGCAGTGCCTCCCTCATCAAGGAGACCTCTCCCAAACCTGCACGAGTACAAAATATAAACACAGGGAATGAGGATGCAATTGGCGATATTTCTTCTAAAAGATTCAATGACAGCAAGAATAAGGACTCACCGTGGTTCTTAGACTCCCATCGAGCCGTAGACATATCGCGCCACACGCGCTCAACATATGGGCAAGTTGAATCTAGCTGCCTAACCCAGCCTAAGAGATCCTTAACCGCACCAGGGTACACTAGGACAACTGCATTAGCGAAGAGAGTCATCTCATGGAGAAATTGATCCAAAAGAAAAAGAAAATACTTAATTAATGTATCCACTTACGCTTCATGTTCCACTTTACAAGGAACGACATCTTCTCCGCTAGAATCAGGTCTAAGGTCCTAACTTGGACAAAACGGCCCATCCACCCTCTGTCCCTAAACTCGTCAGTACTAGCAAAAAAGTCTTTCGAGGTCCGACGTTGGAGCTTAATCTGGCCACCACGGAAGAGTCGAGGATTGGACAATATGACCAAGTGGTCAAGGATAAAAGGCATCACTTTAACCATGTTTGCAAAATATCTGATCATGTAAAATGCGCCAAAACGACAGATGAATTTGGTCGAGAGTCACTCGATATCGTTTGCAGAAGTCGAGGATCACGAGTTCTATTGAGGGCGAGGATGGCTTCATCGAGTCGAGGGTAAATGGATAGGTATACACACTAAGGAAGATGGACTTGTATGTCGTCCTCTCCCCGAGAGGGAATCTTCACCAGCACTGCATCCCCCCAGCGGCACCTTCTCGATGTCTGTTACTAAGCTACTCTATCGGGACATGGGTTCACACCGTCCCAGCTTTGAAGAAGGCTTGTCGACCTTGAAATCGGAGGTCGATTCGCAGGGTCCTGGGATGCATTCCTCGAGATGAGGGGGTACTGTTGCCTTTCCCTTAGACGAGCGTGAAGAATAGGAAGGCTTATCGTCCTGAGGGACAGCGGTGGAACTTTTCACCATTTCTTTTAAAAGATTTCAGAAGGGAGAAGGAAATGTAATCAGAGAAAGAACATAAGAGAGAAGTAAGAAGAACTCTTCTGAAGTCTTGAAGATGCTGTGGAAAATAAGGGGCGAAGGAATAAGTATTTATAGGGGCCAATCATGTACGTTGAAGGAGGCCTGTTCGAAGGCTTTTCAAGGGCTATATGGAAGCGACCTTTGGCTCCCCTTTTGTCACATAAATCGCTTAATATAGCGCAACTGACATAATAATAGAAGCATTAAAAAGTTGAGAATTCAAATCGTTTCTTGTCTTTTCATTCCAAGAAACACGGGGACTATCTGTATATGGTCAAAGCCGGGAATGACCGATCTTGAGGTTTCAACGACATTTCGAGCCTGGTCTCGATAGTATCAAGGAAAAAACCCGAGGATCAACTCTGAGGTGAATTCCTCGAGGAGAGGTATCGAGGGATCAATGTACCTCGAGATGGAGTAAAGATCAGAGACCGTCGTGAAAAGGTGCGGGACTCCCAAGAACGCTTGGCTAAAGCTGACAGACGCTTGCAAGAATAGTACAAGTCTGTACCGGACCATTAAATAGTTGTGCCAGCTATATTTCTTTGTAATAATTATATATGTACCATGTTGGGATTCCCCCTCCTATATAAATGGGACCCTTATCACTTCTTACATACATGGTATTCAATACAAGAATAAGAACATTCTTTGCGCTCTAACTCAAAAATACTCTATTATTGCTCTGTTGATTTATTGCTTACATTTATAGTTCTTCATTGATTGTTCTTCATTTATTACTTATCATTGATCATAAAAGGCCACTTTGGAGGCCCTCTTAACTATTATTCATTCATCGACCACCTCCTATCAAGCGACCTAGCTCGACCTCGAGGCCCTGCCTAGCCCAGCTCGAGACCCCGATTCTCAGCCGTTCGGTTTGCGTAACATACTGTCCTTAAGCTCTTATTTCACTTTCCTAATTCACACTTAGCACCTATTTCTTAACAACTAGCATTAAAATAAATCGCGTATTCTTAGAACCACGAAATAAAATTTAATTGTAATTACCATTTTCAAGGTAAACACGAGGCAATCACTACTATCCTCAGCCTCACGGTGGGCGCCAAACTATTTACCCTGAAAATCGGATAATAATTAAACTTATAAGTTGTTTTAAGGACACGTGATTTCACCTAGTACAAATTGATAAATACGATGATTAATAATAGAGATTAAAAGTAAAATAAATCAAACCGGTATTGAAATGCAATTCATCCCTCGAGTTAGATCGCGCTCAAACCGGCTGAGAATAGAGTTATTAAATATAAAATAAATTGATGAACAAGAGAGTATAAGAGAGAAAGGATATTGTATTGCTTTGATATGCGAGAATAAGA
>ML528214.1:36494-54879 GCA_005239535.1 Nicotiana rustica | reverse complement strand
TGATATGCGAAAAAAAGATGGTTACAAAAAATTAGAACCCCCCCCCCCCCTTTATATAGTAGAGTAATTTCACTTATGGTACAATTCTAATTACAAAAGGAAACCCCATGATTAGCTAAATAACCGTTCTTGATTCTGTTCTGAGACTTCTGCCATGATCCTTGACAAGTTAAGCATATCTCGGCTTTTCGTTATTATTCTATCTTTGGTCTTGCTCGTTGTCTATCCCGTTTGGTCTCGATCTCGACAGGTTCTTTGAATCGCGAACTCGGTAACTTATCCTCATGTCTCAGTCTGATATAATACGGGGTTGATCCTCGATCCATCCCCATGGTCTTGATTAATCATTAAAATGAGGTGGGTCCAATTTTAACCGTATACAATAGGTTAAAAAAATTCATAGCATTTAAATAGTAAAAAACGATAAAGATCGATAATGTAGAGGATAGAATAAGTATTTGGCACCAGAAAATCTGAAAATTTTGGTTCAATTCCTTTTCCAATAGATTCACGATTGTGATCTTACGTTTCTCTTTTTTTCTTTTTAGTGCAGCTTACTTGGCCAAACTTATATGCTTATTCTGAAAGTTACTTTTGTTAGAAGTGTTTTTCAAGAAGTTATTTTTGCAAAGTAGTATTTTTTTTTTTTGACTAATCAATTCAAAAAATACTTTTTAATAATATTAGAGCAATAATTTGTACTTGGTCAAAGGTTTCCGAGGTGCTTTTGAAGAAGAAGAAAAAAACTACTTTCTTCATCTTATGTTACAACTCAAAAATACTTTGTTCCCAAAGAATTTGTTAACTCCTCCACTCTTTAAAATAAGGAATTGTTATCTATCTATACTACATTGTAAACTTATTTACCTTTCCTTGAGGAGTTATCACTTAATTACAATAATATATGTAATTTATCATTTATAAACAAAATAATATATTAAACTCCAATCTTATTTACTTGTCTCACTTTTCTTCCTCTACATTCCACCCAACTGAATATAAACAAGGAAAACAATATATTTTCGTCCAAATTTGGTCGTAACATGTGCCAAGAAAATTTTCTCTCCGCCAAGTCCTAAAAGTTGTAAAAGCCAAGTGACAAGTGCTATGAAATTGAATATGGCAACTAGAGAATTTTGGCCTCTCTTTTGTGAACTTATTGAAGGTCTGAATTTTAATTATTCATATTTCACACAGTAAGTGTGTTTGTTTTTAAATTTTGAATTTGAATCATTCAAATCTTAATTATTAAGTGTTTTTGATTATTTGACTTCACAACCATTTAATATGTCTAAATAAGTCTGTATGATTTAGATTTATAACAAAGACTTAATTTTATTAAGATGTTATCATCCATATTTATTACTAACTGTCACAACCGCCTACCATTATCAATTACCGCCACCACCATCATCCTCAACAATAACCCCCACCACAGTCATCCTCAATCATAACCACACACTCACCTACCTCGATACAACCACCAACCATCTCACCACCATCAATAACTATAGCTGACACCACCACAATTATAAACTACCACCACCCACCATTAGAGCCGTAAAAATTGGCTCGTGAGACCACCCAGCCCGCTACTTGGGTAGGGTTGGACTAGGATCTTTTGAGCCCATTTAAAAACGAGGCTAATAAACCTGGCTCACGTCAGCCCACTGGCCCTTGAGGCTTGACCGAGGTTGGGCCTGGGCCGGCCCGTGGTCCAAAAAATTAATTAACTATTAAATATTTAATATTTAAAAAAAGTTAAACTTAAAAATACTATTAACTCTAATCCTCATTCCCCAAACCTAGATTGTCCATTTACCCTTACATATCAACTAGAATTTAGTTTTTTGACATGCGTATAATATGAAAAAATTAGTTTATCTTTTGCTAAATTAATAATGAACTCGAAAAGTTTTAGGTGGCCAATAATAGTCTTTTTCCAAAAGAAAATATTACTTTAAGTGGCCGGTGATCAGTTTGGATTACTTTAACATAGTCTTAATATTTAAATTGTTCTTCAGTATAAAAAAAATATCACTTTTAAATACAAAAATAAAATAAAAATGACCTCTAGCAAATTTCAATGATTTTAAAATTTTTAGGGATGATAATTATGAAATTAGCAAATGATGTTAATCCTAAAATAAAAAACCCCAGCATATAAATGTATTAAAGCAATCCCTGAAACTGAGGAAAATGAAAGAGAGGCATAAGAAAATATTCATGTAACTTTAGAAAGAAGAGCTACAGATATAGAGAATTTGCATTTCAATTACAAGATTCCTTGTCAAATTTTAAGCTTTTTATACGGTCTAAGATAACAAAAGTTGTTTACATGATTAATCGACTATTTCATGAAAAAATATTTAAGGATTTAAAGAATTTTTTTTTCCAAAAAAATGAATGGCCGACCCACCCTAGCTTGCGGCCCTCTTAGGGATGGGTTGGGCTAACCATTTTAAGGCACATTCATATGGCGGGCCGGCCCGTCCTAACCCACCAAATTTAAAATCCCACGAGGATTGGGCTAGGTTGTCCCATTTTGACAGCTCTACGCACCATCACCTTCCTCAGTCACAACTAAAACTACCACCACCACCACCCAAAATCACCATCCTCAACCATAATTACTATCGCTACCAATTACCACTAGCTACTACCCAAAGTCACCACCATCAACCAAAATCACCACCAACCACCGCCTTTAGTAGGCACTCACAAGTAACTTTGTTAGCAATCACCACCACCAACTTTCGCTACCAATAACCACTAGCTTTTCAGTATATATATATATATATATATATATATATATATATATATATATATATATATATATATATATATATATATATATATATATGTATGTATGTATGTATGTATGTATGTATACGGTTAAAATCAATTATGTCCGACTGCCTCGAGAGTGAGCTCGCAATGGACCAACCTGGAGCTCGAAGGCAGAGCACGGAGCATGAACATTGAAGTGCTCGCTGAAGATCGAGACCAAGTATGACCAATCTCGAGTAAGGCATGGTAACTAAATGGCGAGATATTAGCAACCGATCGAAGATCACGACGGGGATCACAGAGCAGATCAAATCAGGCCGTTATAACACCAATCGTGGGATTTGTTTCCGTTATTAGAATTGTACCTTATTTGGGATTCCTCTACTATATAAAGAGGGACCCCATTCATTTGTAACATCCATCATTCACCGATTACAATATTTATGTTGCTCTATTTCTATTAATGTTCATTGTTATTTGTTATTGCTTCACTGTTCTTATTTATCTAACCTCGGGACCATCTTGAATCGAGGTCGAGCGCATTGCTGATACACTGGTTTGATTTACTTTATTGTCTAATTTATTCATTTAATTCATTGTTTATCGATTGGTATTGAATTAGATCACCTATCCTTATAACCATAATACAAATTTTAAGATTACTCAAATTTTGAGGTAAACAATTTCACGTCCACCGTGGGATAAAGATAATAGTGATTGTTTAGTACTGATTCTGGTAAAACACACTATTTTACGCTTGTATTTATCAAGAATTTTTTTTTCCAGGTTGAAACATTTCAAACTCACAAACCCTATCCACGCACGGTGATAATGGCCTCTGACTTCACGGGGAAAATGAAAATGTGATTGCTCCAGGAATCTTGTTGCCACAGGCTGATCTCGGAGGAGTACCGCCCATCAACCCAGTCGACGTCAGGTCGCACATTTCTCTGAATGCGGATTTAGGCGCAGACCCCGAGGGGAGTGTACACAGAGATGGCCGATCTGATGGTCGTGGTACACAGGGCAGAGTAGACGAAGGATTCAGTCTCCAAGTGATATTCTAAATGCTTCAGGCTCAGCAAACCGCCATTGCCCAGTTACAAAACCAACACAGAGCTCCAAATAGGGTCGAGCCAGAGGTTACTCTCGTACCGAGCCAGTACCGTAAAAAAAAGGGCGATAACACATCGTGGACCGATCCTACCGTAATGAAAATGCTCGAGTAGCTCACCAAGAGAATTGAATCAGAGGAGAGGAAGATCGAAGCCAATGATAAGAATGTGGAGACTTATAACTCTCGAGTTGACCAGATACCCGGGGCACCACCTATCTTGAAAGAAATGGATTCGAAGAAGTTTGTGTAAAAACCCTTCCCCCCGAGTGTGGCTCTGAAGCCTATTCCAAAGAAGTTCCATATGCCTGACATAACCAAATATAACAGGACCACTGAATCCAATGAGCATGTTACCTCCTTCACATGCACCATTAAGGGTAATGATTTGGAGGACGACGAGATCGAGTCTATGTTGATGAAAATGTTTGGAGAGACCCTGTCAAAGGGAGCAATGATTTGGTACCACAACTTGCCACTAAATTCCATCGAATCATTCTCCATGTTGGCAGATTCTTTTGTAAAAGCGCATGTCGGGGCCATGAAGGCCGCAACAAGGAAATCAGACCTCTTCAAGGTGAGACAAAGGGATAATGATATGCTAAGGGAGTTCGTGTCCCGATTTCAAATGGAACGCTTGGAGTTACAACCGGTCGTGGATGATTGGGCCGTTCAGTCTTTCACCCAAGAGTTGAATGAATGGAGTTTTATAGCATCATGTTAGTTGAAACAAAATTTGATTGAGTACCCAGCTGTAACTTGGGTAGATGATCAATCGAGTATCAGGGTCGAGGATGACCAATTGGGAGCTCCTTTTGGTTCAGTACATCCAAATAGGTCGATAGGTAAAAATCAGAGGGATATTGATGGAGAGCCGAGGTCGAATAAAGATCGATACCAACCGTATATCGCAGATCTAAGGAACAATGGTCTAGGACACAATTACACCCAGAACGATTGGAGAGGTGATCGAGGACAAAGTTCTTGGGGACTTATGAGCATTTGTGGTTTCGACAAGTATGTGGATCCCACAGAAGCACCTCGGTTATCAGAATTTTCAGCGTCGATGCAGCAGGCATTGTATAGGCTATCGGAAGGATCAAAGACACTAGGTGGCTCAGACCCATACAGACTAATCCTTCTCAAAGGAACCCAAATTTATTGTGCAAGTATCATGGAATGCACGGTCATAGGACCGAGGATTGTAGGCAATTAAGGGAAGAGGTAACCCGTCTGTTTACCGAGGGCCACTGTAAAGACCCGTAAACTTTCATGTCAAAAATAATGCCCGAATAGGTCCCTATGTTGCTATAACTATAGAAGTTCTTAAACACGGACCTTTTGAAGTAAAAAGTACCCGGGACTTAAAAAGATATAATTTCCCAGAGTTGCGCGGATCTGTGATCCACTATGCGATCGCAGATCAGGTATGCGGAACGCATAGTGGTCGCGTACCTGGACAGCCTGCTGTCCAATTTGAGGAAAACTATGCGGCCCAAGATGCAATCGCATTTTGAGAATGCGGGTCGTATAGTTGTCGCATTCTTGCACCTTGATTCTTGCGGAGAGAGTTATGCAATCGCATAATATGTATGTGGACCGCATACTGGTCGCATACCAGGACCGTCCGGTTCCCATTTTGGCCCATTTGAGGGCCATTTATGCGACAGGAATGCGGACCGCATAGCAGGAATGCGATCGCATTCCTGACCGCATTTCCTGCTTCGAGGCTTCTAATTTATGATTTTAAAACCCGACCACTAGTTTAATAAAACACCCATCCCCTTCATTTCTAACATCTATAGGACTAAAATAGAGAGAAGTGAGAGTGGGTTCTAGAGAGAGAAGTCATCTTCTTCATCAAATTGGTCCTCCATCTCTACTCAGGCTTGGAAGTTTATCGAATAGTCGTCATCTTCTTCATCACAAGAGGTAAGTCTTCCCCCTATTTCCCTAAATTCTCAGAGTTAGTTAAGAATAAAACACACACAGGTTGGTTCTTGAGAATGAAAGTGGAGACCTTGCATGCATGTGAATAATCTTCCATAACCTAGTAAAGGGAAGCAAGTAGAGTAATCTTTCACTAAAAAGGGTTTAGTTAATCTAAGGGATCACATAGTGTTTGATAAAATGCCCAAATGAATTCAAGACTCCTAACTCTAAGATAAATGTGTCGCATTGTGAACTGGATTGACGGTGTTAGACAGATTCGGTGAATTTTGATAGAAATTAGAGGGAATTCCGATTCGAGGTATGTATGGCTAACTTTAATCTTTGTAGAGTCACCTTGTGGTGTCCGAGCATTCGGTATGAGTTTCTTGATTGAGCATATGTGAATCGATTGTTCTAATGTATTGAGGCGTAAGATTCTATTCTCTGATCGTTTTAGTTGATCACCATACTGCCATGCTACTTGAAATTGTGAAAAGTGATTTCTTTGTGATTACTCTATCATGTGCAAGGTTCGTTAAATGCATGAATATGTTGGTATGAAAGGATGTTCTACTAAAAGAAAGAACGATAACGAACCCATATGTGTGAATGTATCTAAGTGCTAAGGGATGTGTAGAAAGTGATGAAAAGGAGTTGTGGATTGATTTAATTGAACTAAATGACTTTGGCAATATCGTATATGACTCATTGTTTGGCAAGGATTATTGTGGTTTTGATTTAATACTGATTGTCGGTTGTAATGAATTTATATTCTTGTTGATGAAAATCCTTGTGATTGAATTGTTGGTTGGTGTTGTATCAAATATGATCGTAAGGTGGGATCGGGTTGCGCGCCGAAACAGAAGAAATAAGGTTGATGTGAGAAGAAATAAGGGTGGAATGTGAATTGTACTGTGGGATCGGGTTGCGTGCCGCAATAGATTATAATAAGGCTGAAATGTGATTTTCCGGTAGGATCAAGTTGCGCGCCGCAACAGGAAGTAATAAGGGTGGATTGTTGAGAAGGAATAAGGGTGGAATATGATTGTGTTGAAATAAGAATTTGTGAAACTCTCCATTGTGTTTGTTTCTATATCTCTGTGCATTAATTGTTTGGTTTCTCTGACTGTCTCCTATCTATGCACTGGTTGATTCTACTTAGAGTGAAGTTTGTTTATACATGCTAGTAATATTCAACGGTACTAACGTCCCTTTTGCCGGGGGCGCTACATCTTTTATATGGATGCAGGTCGTTCCATAGTAGGTAGTTCAGTCCGCTGTTAGTGGTGCCTCCTCTTCATCTCTTCAGCAGTTCTGGTGAGCCCCATTTCCTCTCGGGGCCGTGTGTGGACTATATCATCCTCTTTTGCTTATGTTGTATAAGGTATAGTCGAGGCCTTATTACCGGAAAAGGTATGTAAACTCCTAGTGATCTTAGAGGCTCCGTACACATTATGTGGGTTGTATATATGTATTTTGGGTAGTTGTCGGACTCGTTTGTAATCACGATCCCGTATCGGGAGTGTTGTATTTTAGAATGCATGTTTTGGGAAGATTAATTGTTGAATATGTTAAAAGAGGAAATTTTAACTTATATTGTAAACGCATGCTTTGATTCTATTCTGCTGTTTCACTTATAAATGTACATTAGGAACACGGGGAAATGTGTTGGGTAGGAAAGGCAATCCACGTCCTCTTGACTGGGTTCATCCGATTAGGCGCCGGTCTCATCCCTCGATTTTGGGGTGTGACAGCCACCTTCGAGAGTTCCTCAGCGATCGAGCTAAGAATCACTTCAGGGAAGGGGACGCCAATATGAGAATGAACAAGAAAAACCTCAACATGTCATACATATGATCGTCGGTGGGGTCGACGTTCCACAAGGACCCATATTCAAAAGAACTAAGGTGTCAATCACCAGAGAGAAAGGGACCCGAGATTATATGACCGAGGGCACTTTATCATTCAATGACGAGGAAGCGGATGGCATTTCTCAGCCACACAACGGTGCTCTGGTAATTTCTATCTTATTATATAAAGTTCAAGTTAAGCGTGTTTTAGTGGATCTAGGTAGTTCAGCAAACATCATCAGATCGAGGGTCGTGGAACAGATCGGTCTGCAGGACCAAATTTTACCTGTGTCTCGAGTCCTAAACGGATTCAATATGGCCAATGAAACAACTAAGGGGGAAATTATCTTACCGGTGAACGTTGCCAGAACCATCCAAGATACTAAATTCCATGTCATCAAAGGTGACATGAGATATAATTCACTACTCGGAAGGCCTTGGATCCACAACATGAGGGAAATATCGCCGACCCTCCACCAAATGATGAAGTTCCCGACGACAGATGGTATAAAAATGGTATACATGGAGCAGCAGGCTACAAAAGAAATGCTTGCAGTCGATGAAGTAACACTGATCTTGACGCTATCAACCTCAGAATGATCGAGCACCAAAGATAGACAGGCGTCCAAATAGCAATCACCGCTCCCTACCTTGACTGAATCGGAGAAACGAGTAGTAGAAAAAGAAGAGGACGACTTCCTAACCCCTCGAACCTTTGTTTTTCCTGAAGAGTCAGATGCTACCAAATCAACAGTCGAAGAGCTGGAACAAGTTATACTAATCGAGTATCTACCCGAACGAAAGGTATACCTGAGGACGGGGTTAACCCCCGAACTCAGGATAAAACTTATTCAATTTCTTATTAATAACATAGATTGTTTTTCATGGTCCCATTTAGACATGACAGGGATTCCACTAGAAATTACAACGCATCGACTGAGTTTGGACCCCAAGTTCAGCCGGGGGAAGCAAAAGAGAAGGCCCCAGTCCGAGGTAAAGCACGCCTTCATAAAGGACGAGGTAACTAAACTTCTTAATATAGGGTCCATTCGGGAGGTAAAATACCCCGAATGATTAGCTAATGTAGTGGTTGTCCCTAAAAAAGGGAACAAACTTAGACTGTGTATAGACTATAAAGACTTGAACAAATCATGTCCAAAATATTCTTTTCCACTGACTAACATCGATCGCATGATCAATACCACGACCGGCCACGAGATCCTTACTTTTCTTGATGCCTATTTCGGGTATAACCAAATTCAAATTGACCCGGAAGACCAAGAAAAGACCTCTTTTATCACCAAGTATGGAACGTATTGTTATAATGTAATGCCTTTGGGGCTAAAAAATGCTGGGGCTACGTATCAACGCCTAGTAAATAAAATGTTTGAAGAAAAAATAGGTAAATCAATGGAAAGTTACATTGATGAGATGTTGGTTAAGTCCCTATGCGCAGAGGACCATTTGACTCATTTGCATGAAACATTCAAAATCTTAAGGAAGTACAACATGAAGCTCTACCTCGAGAAATGTGCTTACGGGTTCGGTTTAGGCAAATTCCTTGGATGCATGGTATCAAATCGGGGGATCGAAATCAACCCCGATAAAATCAAATCCATCGAGGACATCACCGTCGAAGATAGTGTAAAAGTCGTACAACGGCTGACCGGACGGATAGCCGCCTTAGGTCGATTAATCTCGAGGTCATCGGATCGGAGACACAGGTTTTTCTACCTGCTCAAAAATAAAAATGATTTCGCCTAGACTCCGGAATGCCAACAGTCATTGGAAGAATGGAAGTGATACTTATCGAGCCCACCCCTGCTTCACACTCCAAAGGCAAATGAGAAACTTTACTTATACTTGGCAATACTGAAGATCGCGGTAAGTGGTGTCCTAGTTCAAGAAGAGCAAGGTACGCAGTTTCCTGTCTAATATGTAAGTCAAACCTTAGGGCTTGTAGAAAGTAGGTATCCACACTTAGAGAAATTGGCACTTGCACTGATAAGTGCTTCAAGAAAACTGAAACCATATTTAAATGTCACCACATATGTGTATTAACCACTTACCCACTCCGTAATATTTTGCACAAGCCCGAATTATCTGGTCGATTGGCCAAATGGGGCGTCGAATTCAGCGGGTATGATATTTAATATCAACCCGGAACGTCCATCAAGTCTCACAATTTAGCAGACTTTGTGGCCAATTTCACACCAACCCTCGTGCCTGAAGTTTAAAAGGAACTTCTGCTAAAATCAAGTACATCATCGGGGGTATGGACCATTTTCACAAACGGTGCATCGAATGTGAAGTGGTCCGGTATCGGCATCGTTTTGAAGCCGCCCACGGGTAGCACTATTAGACAATCAATTAAAACTTCAAGATTGACTAACAATGAGGCCAAGTATGAGGCCATGGTTGCAGGTATCGAGCTAGGAAAAAGCTTGGGAGCTGAAGTTACCGAAGCTAAGCACGACTATTTACTGGTGGTAAACCAGGTGAACAAAACATTCAAAGTTCGAGAAGATAGAATGCAAATATATTTGGATAAAATATAGGTAACTTTGCACCGTTTCAAGGAATGGACTCTGCAACATGTGCCTCGAGAACAAAACAGTGAGGCTGATGCATTACCAAATTTCGGATCATCGGTCGAAGACGATGAGATCAGTTCGAGGACTGTCGTTCAACTCTCGAGGCCCGTGATCGAGGAAAGACATGCCAAAATAAATTGTACAAGCTTAACTTGGAACTGGAGGAATAAATACATCTAGTACTTGAATAATGGAAAGCTACCATCAGACCCTAAAGAATTGAGGGCCATTCGAACTAAAGTTGCTCGTTTTACATTAGACGAAGACGGAACATTATACAGAAGGACATTCGATGGACCATTGGAGGTGTGTTTAGGACCGGTAGATAATGATTATGTTCTGCGAGAAGTCCATGAAGGCACTTGTGGAAACCATTCCGGAGCCAAGTCAGTAATTCGAAAGGTTATTAGAGCAGGATAATACTGGGATAGCATGGAAAAAGACTCTAAGGAGTTTGTTCGAAGATGCGATAAATGTCAAAGGTTTGCACCGATGATCCACCAGTCCGGAGAGCAACTTCACTCGGTCATATCCCAATGGCCATTCATAAAATGGGGGATGGACGTCGTCGGACCACTACCATCAGCCCCAGGTAAAGCTAAGTTCATTTTTTTTATGACTGACTATTTCTCAAAATGGGTTGAAGCACAGGCTTTCGAGAAAGTCAAGTAGAAAGAAGTGATAGATTTCATATGGGATCACATTGCATGTTGATTCGGAATACCAGCAGAAATAGTATGCGACAATGGTAAAAAGTTTATCGGCAGCAAAGTACAAAATTCCTCGATGATCGTAAAATAAAAAGGATTTTTTCAACACCGTATCACCACAACGGGAACAGACAGGACGAATCGACGAACAAGACTATCATCCAAAACATGAAGAAAAGGTTGACTGAAGCTAAGAGAAAATGGAGAGAAATCTTGCCCGAAGTCCTATGGGCATATCGAACAACATTGAAGTCCAGCATAGGGGAAACTCCATTTTTTGGTTTACACTCTGAAGCATTAATTCCGGTTGAATTCAGAGAACCAAGCATCAGGTTTCGACGTGCAACATAAGAATCAAACCACGAGGCTATGGATACTAGTCTCGAATTGTTAGATGAAAAATGAGAAGCTGCACTCGTTCGAATGGCTGCACAAAAGCAACGAATCGAAAGGTACTACAATAGAAGAACCAACATTCGCCACTTCAGAGTCAGGGACTTAGTCCTAATAAAATTCACCATTAACATTCGAGATCCCAGTGAAGGGAAATTCGGACCTAAGGGTTCCACTATTTCGAGATCGATTTAAGTCAACTATAATATAGCTCGAAGATTCATCGTAAAACCTTATGGGGTATGTTATTGTAAGTTCGACACTACTTGATAAAAAACCTAAGGGTTTGTTTTATTCTAAGTTCAAAAATTACTCGAACTTAGTTATAAAGACGGTGTAGTCATGGCATCAAGAAAGCAATCCGAAATCTCGAACATATAATTGAGCTCAAAGACTCACTTTTACTTACCTAAAAAACCTATGGGTTTTATTTATGTTCGAGGTAGTGTTCATTCGACTACAATGACTACAACAATAAAATTTTCAAAAGGCAAAAACAAAGCAGAATTTATCGGAGACAAAATGGAAAGAAAGGGAACTTTTTATATATAGAAGATATGTACAAGAGATCGATCGAGATCTTACAAAAAAGAAAATAAAAAATTAAATTCTAACTACTATCGGGGCCGACCGCTCCTTCGGGAGTAGCTTCTCCGGGAACAACTCCATCTTGAGCAGCCTCTTTGGGAGCAACTTCTTCTTCAAGCCCCTCATCGAATCCATCTCGGCTGCCTTCTTCATTATCATTTTTGCCATCAGAGGAGGCGAGAAGTCTGGCTTCAGCCTCAAGCACCTTGTCCTGGGCTATCTCCTCGGAGAGGTCAAAACCACGAGCATGGATTTCTTCGAGGGTTTCCCTATGGCACTGGCACTTTGCATAAGTCTGACTTAGAGAAAAAAGAATAAAGAAAAATAATCAATAGTGACTGGCACTTACCCGATAAAGGAGAAGTTGGGCCTCTTCCAAGAGAATCAATGCATCGCTGATGTCGGGTGCATCGCTGATGTCGGAGGCATTGCTGATGTCGGAGGCATCATCGACCCCAGTAAAGCAATCCCGGAAGGGATCACCTACTAGAGCCTCTGCCAATATTAGTAGTCTTCATCTCCCTAGCCTCCCTTATTGCTTCCTCGGAAAAGGCGGGCACTGAAGGCATTTGAACGGCTTTCATGGCCCCGAGCGAGTCGCTCAGGGCACCCTCATCAATCTTTGGGGTCTCATAACCGGCTCCATCTTGTGTAGTAGCTGTTGGCCGATAAATAATCTCGACCTCTAGTGACTTAGGATCCACACCCAAGTTTGTTTTCAAAGCCTCCTCGACATAAGGCTTAGTTGCAGTGGCCGCCACCAGCTCGAAAGGCTTGGCGACTTCGACGGCTTTCCTAGGTCAGACCGTCAGTGCAGAGGCGTCTTTCCCCTCTTCTTCTTCCTCTTCTCGGGTTCTGCACCGACTCCACCGTGAGAGCTATTACTTTTTACCCTTCGAGGCTTGGTCTTGGGATCCTCAGACTGCGAGGCTCCTTTCCTCTTGTTATCTTTCCCCGACTTCAGAGCCGGGGACTTGTTTTCTTCCTTGCTAGTCGAGGGCCTCAGAACGACATCCCTGGTCAGTTCTGCATGAAAGAAAGTTAGTTCTCTTACGCAATTCCTGACTAGTCGTAGTTTTTCTAAGGACCGAAATAAGAGGTTTACGAAAGAAGAACAAAAAGTGTATTGGAACATAAGAAAAGGGATCCTTACCGTGGTTCTTGGCCTCCCATCGTCCCTTCGCCAAGTCACGCCATGCGCGTTCGCCATGAGAGGAAGTTGAGGCTAAATTTTGGACCTAATACTCGAGATCAGGGGACTACTTAAGGCATCCAAGGAACGGCTACAAAACAAATAAAAATGTTAGACGGAGTCAAATCGGATACTAAGAATAATGTTCGATGTGTTAGTTACGATTTGGGTTCAACTCTTCGGGGAACGACATCTTCTCCTCAAGTATTATGTCACGGGTCCTCACCCGTGTGAATCGGCTCATCCAACCTCGATCCTTAACCTCGTTGATGCTCGAGAATAAGGCCTTCATTGCCCTACGTTAAAGCCTGATCAATCCTCGATAGATTCGAGGCTGGTACAACCGCATAAAATGATTTAAAGTGAACTCCAGCCCCTCGACTTTGCTGGAGACAAAGCGCAACATGATGACTATGCGCCATAGAGAAGGGTGGATTTGGCCGAGGATGACTTGATACCTTCTGCAGATGTTGAGGATCGTCGGGTCGACAGAGCCCAATGTGAATGGGTAAGTGTAAAAACTTAAGAACCCCTCCACATAGGTAGTGATGCTCTCGTCGGTAGCAGGGATATGCGCCACAACATCAGGACCCTAGTTGCAGTCCCTCCTCTTAGCCTTGATATGGCTCCCCGGTATCAAGCACATGTACATCAACACATGCTCGCATCGGCCCGGTACGGATGAGGGTTTCTCGACCTTGAAGTAGGATTTTAGAGTAAACGAGCCGGGAACGTACTCATGAGGAGTCGGTTCCACCGGAGTTTTATCGTCGGGTGGTCGGGAAGAAGAAGGGGAAGCCTTTTCCTTTTGCGGAACGGTCTTTGAAGTTTTAGCCATTGGTGTAAGTAGAAAAGGGGAAAGAAGGTAGAAAATTGGTGATTCCGGTGACTTAATAGGTGGCGATAGAAATGAGGTGAGGAGAGTTAGGAGATTTAGAGATTTGATCAAAGCAACTCACAGACATTAATGATTTGGGGAACTGGAACGACGGGACATTTTGGTCATATCTTTCGCTTACGTCACGAGGACGACATCATAATCGAGGTGTCGAAAAATCGAGGCTCAAATCTTTTCTTGTAGTTTTACTCTAAGAAACGCGGGGACTATATGTATACGGTTAAAATCGAGTATGTCTGATTTTATAGGCTCGAGGAACTGCCTCGAGAGTGAGCTCGCAATGGACCAAGATCGAGCTCGAAGGCAGAGCACGGAGCATGAAGATCGAAGTACTCGCTGAAGATCGAGACCAAGTATGACCAATATTGGGTAAGGCATGGTAATGGAATGGTGAGATATTAGCAACCGGTCGAAGAACACGGCGGGGATCACGGAGCAGATCGAATCAGGCGGTTATTAAAACCAATCGTGGGATTTGTTTCCGTTATTAGAATTTTACCTTATTTGAGATTCCTATACTATATAAAGAGGGATGTCATTCATTTATAACATCCATCATTCAGTGATTAAAATATATATGTTGCTCTATTTCTCTTACTGGTTCACTGTTATTTGCTATTGTTCTTCACTGTTCTTATTTATCCAACCTCGAGACCATCTTGAATCGAGGTCGAGCGCATTGCTGATACATTGGTTTTTTTACTTTATTGTCCAATTTATTCATTTAATTCATTATTTATCGATCGGTATTAAATTAGATCACGTATCCTTATAACCACAATGAAAATTTAATTGTTACTCGAATTTCGAGGTATATATATATATATAGAAGATTAATTAGTATTTTATTTCAATTTACGTTTATTAACTTTTAGATAGAGTTAAATTCTATATATTCATATGTTTAGTAGACAAACAGTCTTAATCATTTAGTATTGAGATATTAAACACATATTTACATTCAGATTCATATAATTTAATCTTAATACACGTCAGATATCTTAATCTTAAAAGAATAAATGAGGCCTTAATACTTCATGCTGTCGAATGAAAATTTTCTACATTTATTATTATGGAGAATATAGTGCAGAACTTCGATTAGGAATATTCTACGTTCTCCGATTCATAAACAGAGAAAAAAATATGGGTAGGGGAGCATGTAGCATAGGTAAATAAATTCATTTTTTTGTAGCCATTAAATGTTTCGAACTTTGAATTCGGAAATAAATTTTTGCTAAATTATTATTTGTTTGAATTGGGTGTTGTTGCAAATGATTGAGAATATTCTTTAAAATTTATATTGCAATTTTAAGAGAATTTGGTGAAGATTCAAAGTGGTTTTGGTTAGAATTTCACATTAAAACTCGAATAAAAAGATATAAATAAATTATATATATCTTGTATGTCAGGTGAAGAAATGGGTTAAAAACTATATACAGTTAACATAATGATATATAAATTGTATGTAAATTGTAATATTTAGGCGGATTCTGTACAAAAAAATTATGTTTAAATTGTAGATAAATTATAGATTTTCACCAAATGTTTTATACAAATTTTAAACAGCTTTAGTTACTTTCTATAAACATAAAAAATTAGATAAACCAGGTAAATAAGTTTAAATTTTTGTATATATACGAAAAGAATACCTAAAATAAGTACTACTTCTTTAAAAAAAATACTTTTGACTCCAAAAAAAACAACCTATTAGTAAATCCTCCAACTTCTAAAGGGAATAAGGACAGAAATGCCCAACAGACATAAATAATGACCCATCCCTACTCCAAAATTCTAAATTCCACCTGTATGCCCCCATTTCCTTCCAACAATTTATTTTCCAATTAAAAAGGATTCAAATTTCTTCTCCTTCTTATTTGTATACGGTTGAAATCGAGGTTATCCGATTTCACTATTCGATCGAGACTGAGACGTTGCATCGAAGAGCTGAGACATTAAGTCAGAAATCGAAGCCGCTTTCTAAGTCGCCAGAAGAGATAGACTTTGAGTAATATCAAGGTAACTTTACAAAGGAAAAAGCGAGATATCCGTTATTGGTCGAGGATCGTGGGTGAATCTCGAACGGATCAAATCTAAAGCGGTTAATCAATTATTTATATGATTTCCTACTATAATTATAAGTATATCTTAATTAGGATTCCTCTACTATATAAAGAAGAATTTCTTTCATTTGTAATCATCATTATTCACTTAGAAAAGGCTATACAATCGTTTCTTTCTTACCTATTATTTTATTTACTGTTCATCAGAATTATCCATTCTTATTGTTCTTATACTATCACCTCGGGATTACTTCAATTCGAGGTCGAGGTTTAACTTGTACACTGGTTTGATTTATTTTACAGTTCAATTCAGTCATTTACTTTCTCGATTATTAATTGGTATTTGGTGAAATCACATATCCTTAAAACCACAAAATAAGTTTAATTGTTATCCAAATTTTAGGGTACATAGTTTGGCGCCCACTCTGGGGCTAAGGATAATAGTGACTATTCAATACTGATTCCGATAACACACCCTATTTTACGCTTGTTCTTGTCAAGTATCTTTGCTTTCAGGTTAAACACATGTCAAACTCACAAACTACACCCACACATGGTGATAATGGCCTCAGTTCTGATGGGGAAAACGACAATGTAATTGTTCCAGGGGTCGACATGCCACAAGTTGATCTCGGGGGAGCACCGGTTGCCAACCCAATGCGAATCTGGGCGCGGACCCCGAAGGGATCATAACACAGAAGGCCGATCTGGTGGTCAAGGTACACAGGGTGGAAAAAATGTAGGAGTTATTCTCCAAGTGATATTCCATCTGATACAGGCTTAACAAGCCGCTATTGCACAACTACAAAATCAACATCGAACTCCGAGTAGGGTCGAACCGGAAGCCACCCGCCGAATTGAGCTAGTACCAAAAAGGACCAATACCCGTGAATCAGGGACTCACCCCGAGATAATGAAGATCTCGAGGATATCACTAAATGAATGGAGTTGGGAGAGAAGAAAATTGAGGCAAATGATAAGAAAGAGGAAACATACAACTCCCGAGTTGATCAGATACCGGGGGCACCGCCAATTTTGAAAGGGATGGATTCGAAGAAATTTGTACAGAAGTCGTTCCTTCAAGTGCCACTCTGATGACCATTCCCAAAAAGTTTTGTATGCCGGATATACCTAAGTACAATGGGACCACCTATCCCAACGAGCATGTCACCTCCTTTACATGCGCCATCAAAGGTAGCGATTTGGAAGATTATGAGATCAGATCTGTTTTATTGAAGAAGTTCGGAGAGACTCTATCAAAGGGGGCAATGATTTGGTACCACAATCTACCTCCAAATTCCATTGACTCATTTTTCATGTTAGCGGATTCTTTCATAAAGGCACATGCCAGGACCATAAAGGTTGCGATGAGGAAATCAGACCTTTTCAAAGTAAAACAGAAGGATAATGAAATGCTTAGGGAGTTCGTATCCCGATTTCAAATGGAATGCATGGAGTTGCATGATTGGGATGTTCAAGATTTCACTCAAGGGGTGAATTAACGAAGTTCGATAGCATCACATCAACTTAAGCAAAATTTGATCGAATATCCGGCGGTGACCTGGGCTGATGTACATAATCAGTACCAATCAAAGATCAGGGTCGAGAATGACCAATTAAGAACTCCTTCTGGTTTCGTATATCTGAACAGGTCCGCAGCCATAATTCAGAGGGACATTGATAGGAAACATCAAGAACGATATCAACCATACATTGCGAATCGCAGGAACGGCGGTCCTAGGCACAATCCCGCCCGAAATGATCGAAGAAGTGATCGAGGACAGAGTTCTCGGGGACTTATGAGCAAAAATAGTTTTGATAAGAACACCGATCCCACAGAGGCACCTCGATTGTCGGCGTATAACTTTAATGTTATTGTATCGGCAATTGGAAGAATCAAAGATACTAGATGACCTAGGCCCATACAGACCGATTCTTTCCAAAGAAACCCCAATCTTATGTGTAAGTATCACAGCACACATGGCCACAGAACCGAGGATTGCAGGCAACTAAGAGAGGAGGTAGCCCGTCTATTCAATGAGGGCCACCTTCGGAGTTCTTAAGTGATTGAGCCAAGAATCATTTCAGAGAAAGGGACGCCAATAGAATGAACAGGAAGAGCCACAGCATGTGATCCATATGATTGTCGGCAGCGTTGATATTCCAGAAGGGCCCATGTTCAAACGCACTATGGTATCAATTACAAGGGAAAACAGACTCGAGATTATGTGCCAGAAGGCACCGTATCATTCAATGATGAGGAA
>ML528214.1:516-36471 GCA_005239535.1 Nicotiana rustica | reverse complement strand
GGTGCCTTCTGGCACATAATCTCGAGTCTGTTTTCACTATGGTATCAATTACAAGGGAAAACAGACCCGAGATTATGTGCCAGAAGGCACCGTATCATTCAATGATGAGGAAGCAGAAGGAATTTCTCAACCCCACAACAATCCTCTAGTAATTTCTATCTTTATGAATAAAGTTCAAGTTAGGCGTGTTTTAGTGGATCCAGGTAGCTCGGAAAATATCATCCAATTGAGGGTCGTACAGCACCTCGTCCTACAAGACTAAATCGTGCCCGCAGCTCGGGTCCTAGACGGCTTCAACATGGCCATCAAAACGACTAAAGGAGAGTCATTTTAGCGGTGAACGTGCTTGGAACTATTCAATAAACCAAGTTTCATGTGATCGAGGGCAACATGAGGTACAACGCCCTACTCGGGAGGCCCTGGATTCACAATATGAGGGCAGTCCCTTCGACTCTTCACCAAATGATGAAATTCCTGACACCGGACGGGGTGAAAACAGTATATGGGGAGCAGCATATGATGAAGGAAATGTTCACAGTCGATGAGGTGATACTGATATCAGAACTTTCAACATTAAAGCGATCAGACGTCAAAGGAAAACAGGAGGCCAAATAGCAACCACAACCACCAGCCTCGACTGAATTGGAGAAATAGGGAATGGAGGAAGAAGAAGAAGACGATTATTATATTCCTCGAACCTTCGTTATTCTCGAAGATTCTGACGCCCTCAAATCAACACTCGAAGAGCTGGAACAGGTTATATTGATCGAGTATCTACCCAAACGAAAGGTATACGTGGGTACGGGGCTAACCCCCGAACTTAGGAAGAAACTCATTAAATTTCTCATTGATAACATGGATTGTTTTGCTTGGTCCCACTTAGATATGACATCGATCCCACCAGAAGTAACAACACATCGATTAAGCTTGGACCTGAATGTTCAAGCCAGCGACGCAAAAGAGAAGGCCTCAGTCCGAGGTAAAACATGCATTCATCAAGGACGAGGTAACAAAACTTCTCAAAATAGGATCCGTTCGGGAAGTAAAATATACCGAATGGTTAGAAAATGTAGTCGTAGTCCCTAAAAAGGGAACAAACTTAGGATGTGTGTCGATTATAAGGATTTAAACAAGGCGTGCCCCAAAGACTCTTTTCCTCTGCCTATCATCGATCATATGATCGACGCCATGGCCGGCCACGAGATTCTTAGTTTTCTCGATGCCTATTCCGGGTACGACCAAATTCAAATGAATCTGGAAGATCAGGAGAAGACTTCATTCATCACTAAGTATGGTACATATTGCTATAACGTAATGTCCTTTAGGCTAAAAAAGCATGTGCTACCTACCAACGCCTAGTAAATAAAATGTTCGAAGAACAAATAGTCAACTCAATGGAAGTATATATTCATGATATGCTAGTTAAGTCCCTGCGCGCAGAGGACAATTTGACACATTTGCAGGAAATGTTCAAAATACTGAGAAAATACAACATGAAGCTTAACCTCGTGAAATGTGCTTTAGAGGTCGGTTCGGGAAAATTCCTCGGGTTCATGGTGTCAAATTGGGGGATCGAGATCAACCCCGATAAAATCAAGGCTATCGAAGACATCACTATCGTGGGCAGCGTTAAAGCCGTATAAAGATTGATAGGGAAGATAGCTACCTTAGGTCAATTCATCTCGAGATCGTCAGATCGGAGCCATAAGTTCTTCTCACTACTCAAAAAGAAGAACAATTTCACCTGGACCCCGGAATGCAAATATGCGTTAGAAGAATTAAAACGGTAACTCTCGAGCCCATTGTTTCTTCCTACTCCAAAGGCATATGAAAAGCTCTATTTATACTTAGCGGTCTCGAAAATCGTGGTAAGTGGTGTCTTAGTCGAGAAGAGCAAGGTACGCAATTTCCCGTTTCTTATGTAAGTCGAACTCTAGGAGAAGCAGAAACTCGATCTCCACACTTAGAAAAATTAGCACTTGCTCTAATCAGCGCCTCCAGGAAGTTAAAACTATATTTTCATTGTCACCCAATATGTGTGATAACCACATACCCTATTCGTAATGTTTTACAAAAGCCCGAATTGTCTGGCCGGTTGGCCAAATGGGCCGTCGAACTCAGTGGGTACAATATTGAATATCAACCCCGAACGTCCATCAAGTCTCAAATTTTAGCAGACTTCGTGGCCGACTTCACGCCAACCCTCGTACCCGAACTCGAAAAGGAACTTTTGTTAAAATTTGGTAGATCATCGGGGGAGTGGACCCTTTTTACAGACGGCGCTTCGAATGAGAAAGGGTCCAGGATAGGCATCGTTTTGAAGCCGCCCACGGGAAACATTATTAGGAAATCTATCAAAACATCTAAGTTGACTAACAATGAGGCCGAGTACAAAGCCATGATTGCAGGTCTCGAACTATCTAAAAGCTTGGGAGCGGAAGCCATCGAAGCCAAATGTGACTCCCTACTGGTAGTAAACCAATTAAACATAACCTTTGAGGTTTGATAGGATATAATGCGAAGGTATTTGGATAAGCTGGAAGTGACATTACATCTTTTTAAAGAATAGACTTTTCAGCATGTACCTCGAGAACAGAACAGTGAAGCCGATGCCCTTGAAAATCTGGGATCATCAGACGAGGACAACGAAATTAGCTCGGGGACTATCGTTCAACTCTCAAAGTCAGTAATCGAAGTAGGTCAAGCTGAGATAAACTTCATGAGCCTAACTTGGGATTGGAGGAATAAATATATCGAGTATGTGAAAAACGAAAAGCTCCCATCAGACCCCAAGGAATCAAGGTCTCTACGAACAAAAGCTGCTCGATTCACATTGGCTAAGGATGGAACATTGTAAAGGAGGATGTTTGATAGACCGTTAGCAGTATGCTTGGGTCCAGGGGACACCGATTATGTCCTACGAGATGTTCACGAGGGTACTTGCGGGAACCAGTCCGGTGCCGAATCACTAGTTCACCAAATAATCAGAGCATGATACTGTTGGACCAATATGGAGAAGGACACTAATAAATTCGTTCAAAAATGTGATAAGTGTCAAAGCTATGCACCAATGATCCACCAGCCCGGAGAAAAACTTCATTCGGTCCTACCCCGGTGGCCATTTATGAAATGGAGGATGGATATCCTTGGCCCTCTGCCATCGGCCCTAGGTAAAGCTAAATTCATTTTATTTATGATTGACTATTTCTCTAAATAGGTTAAAGCACAGGCCTTCGAGAAAGTTAGAGAAAAGAAGTTATAGACTTCATCTAGGATCACATCATATGTCGATTGGGGATACTTTTCGGGATCGTATGCGACAATGGAAAGCAATTCATCGGCAGCAAGGTAACAAAGTTTCTCAAAGACCAAAAAATAAAGAGAATCTTAGCGACACCATGCCATCCTAGTGGAAATGGGCAGGCCGAATGGACAAACAAGACCATCATTCAGAATCTAGAGAAAAGGTTGAACGATGCCAAGGGAAAATGGAGAGAATTTCTACCTGAAGTCCTTTGGGCATATCAAACAACGTCGAAATCTAGTATGGGGCCAACGTCATTCTCCTTAGTATACGGCACCGAATCCTTGATCCCGTTCGAAGTCGGGAACTCGGCGCCAGATTTTGATACACAACGAAAGAATCAAATCACAAGGCTATGAATACTAGCCTTGAACTATTAGATGAGAAACGAGAAGTAGCCCTCATTCGCATGGCGTGCAAAAACAACGCATCGAAAGGTATTATAATCGAAGGAACAACCTTCGCCACTTCGGAATCGGGGACTTCGTTCTGAGAAAGTCACCCTCAACACTTGATACCCTATGAAGCAAAACTCGGCTAAAATTATGCAGAACAATATCAAGTCTTTGATCTCGTCGGAAAGGGATCTTACAAGCTATGCACGATAAACGGCAAGCACCTACCAAATAATTGGAACATCTCACTCCTCAAGCGATATTATTATTAAGGTATGACATTATCCTTTTTCATTTACATATTACACTAACCTATTTTCAGGTGTTCGAGCGAAGGTATCAATGTTCTTATCAAGAAGGAAGATATGAAGACCTTAAAGCACGTGTTGCACTCTTTTTCCTTTCGACTAGTTTTTATCCCAAATGGGTTTTTCCGGCAAGGTTTTTAATGAGGCAACCATTGTTCGTGCTGACTTAGAGTATCCGAGGTTTCTTTATAATCAACCTCGAATACTGGGGGGCATCACCCTCGGATGTTATATTTTCAAGTAAAATACTTCACGTCGACAGGATCTCGATAGGAAAACTTTGTAATGGGCCAAACGGTCGAATGAACGGTGTCCACATAGATTATTTGAGCCCTAACGGAAAAACCTTTATGCATGTTTGAACTATTCAAAGAAGTACTTTTCCCTACTAGATATCTTGTGCCTTAATGAAAATTTCTACTTTAAAAGCTCCATACTTATGATTTCTTGTGAAAACTGGACCAAGGGACAAGTACAACTACACCTCGAACGATCAACCACATACTCCGGGACTGCCGTCGAAAATCAACATGTTCGAACTATCAAACTTCGAAACCATAAGACCTCAAAGAGGCAACCCTCGATTTATAGTCGAAGGCCATCATTATCCGGGACTAACACTTTGAAAAAGTTCTAAGTGAAATTGGGAAAATAAGCCCAAGAGTCATACTCAAAGGCCATGACCAAACTAGTGTGGCTCGGAGATATCTGAATCGCGCAATAAAAACAGTCTTTAGAATTTTTGAAAACTGGTTAAAAAGGGATACCCTCGGCAAAATAATCAAAGGGATTCGATAATATTAGTCCTCGAAAAACCTTTAGTGGTATCAAATTATTTAAATACAAATTTGTGTTGAGTCATAAAAAGTAAAGGGGTTTCGATCAATATTAAAACCCTCAAAAAAACCAATGGGTTAAAAATTCATGCTATGGCATAACGAAATGTTTTGAGCCAAAAAGAGAGAAAATCCATTCTTCTAAGGTCATATCGGCCCAATTCAAAGAGCCTAAGGGCCATTACATTTTAGATTTCGAGAAAACGTTCTCACTCAATTCAAATCTAAGGGTTTCACAACTTCGAGCTCAAGTAAAAACTCACTCGACTACAGTTCGAGAATCCGTTCTCACTCAATGCAAACCAAAGGGTTCTATTACTTCGAGTTCGAATTTTACTCGAACTCGATTATGAAAGCACTATTACTGTGACTTCGGTCACATTGCCCAAATTCGAAGTCTTAAACATATTATAAAGTATGCTAAAATTTTACAAGGCACAAAGAAGGTTGAAATTATCCCAAGGAAAAACTGAGAAGAAATTCAAGAGGGAAATATTTTATATATGTATTTGAACAAGGGTATTTACAAAGGACCGACAAGGGTCCTGCACAAAAGAAAAGGAAAAAAAATTACAAGAACCCAAGCTATGCTCAAGAGTGACTCCTTCCTCGGGGACAGCTTCCTCCTCGGGCCCCTCAATATTATCGGATCCACTCTTGCTACCTTCATCGTCATCGTCATCGTTAGAAGAGGAAAATTTCCTGGCATCAGCTTCGTGCATCTTTGCCTGAGCTATCTCCTCGGAAAGATCTAAGCCTCGGGCATGAATCTCCTCGAGGATCTCTCTATGAGATTTGCACTTTTCTAGCTCAGCAGTCCATTGTGCTCAATCAGTAGCCTCCATCGGCTGAGCTTGATCAGCCTCGGCATCAGCCAAGTATATAGCTACTGACTTGTCAACCTGGGCCTTTGCCTTTTCGGAATCAGTTTGGGATTTAACGAGTTCAGCCTCGAGTTCCTCGATCCTCTTGGCCTGAACTGAGCACTTCTCCATAGCATTCCG
Organism: Nicotiana rustica; assembly: GCA_005239535.1. Lineage (NCBI taxonomy): Eukaryota > Viridiplantae > Streptophyta > Magnoliopsida > Solanales > Solanaceae > Nicotiana > Nicotiana rustica. Next base: position 30,624 of record ML528214.1, on the reverse strand, counting down.
AAGTTGTACTTCGACTGATGACAATTGAGCCAAGGTGGTCTCTTTCTCCACAGCAAAGCGGTCCATGCCTTCCTCCAACCTATGGCATTCAGATTTAGCTTGATTGACTTCCTTCCAGAATAGATCGATCTTCTCAACCTTCTACTGCAACTGATACATTGAAGCGTTAGTTTCCACCCTTGAATCGAGCCCATACTTTTACAAAAGATTGTGCTCGTTCAGCTCGGACTCCTCCTTACAAGCTCTGGCCAAATCAGCTTAGAGGTCCCTGATCTCCTCGTCCTTCTGCCCACAGAGAAGCTTGAGAGCACTCTTCTCCTCTAAAAGCTTTTGGAGATCGGCCTCACATTGGTTCAAGTCTGCCCGAGACTTAGAGACAACCTATATGAGAGAAAATGGAAGTTAGACATAAAGAAGGAAAAATGAAAGAAAATTACATCAGCAAAATTAATACTTACTTGGCTAAGAAGGTGACGTAATATGTGCAGGGGCAGAGCGACGGTGCCATACGAAATCCTAGTGGAATTCTGGAAGAGCGCAGGGCGGGCAGGTTTGGAGTGGCTCACTGGACTGTTTAATGTTATTTTTAAGACGAAGAAGATGCTCGAAGAATGAATGTGGATTACGATGGTTCCATTTTACAAGAACAAGGGTGATATACAAAATTACAACAATTATAGAGGTATCAAGTTGTTGACTCACACTATGAAGGTTTGGGATAGGGTGGTTAAGGCCAGGGTGAGGAGGTGCGTGTCTATTTCCGAGAATCAGTTTAGATTCATGCCGGGGATTTTGACTACGGAAGATATTCATCTGGTAAGGAGATTAGTGGAGCGGTACATGGAGAGGAACAAGGAATTTCATATGGTGTTTATTGACCTTGAGAAAGCATGTGATAAAGTCCTGAGGGAGGTACTGTGGAGGCGTTTGGAGGTTAGCGGCATTCCGGTAGCTTACATTAGGGTGATTAAGAATATGTGTGATGATGCTAAGACTCGTGTGAGGACTGTGGGTGGTGACTCGAAGCATTTCCCTATGGTTATGGGGTTGTACCAGGGATCGACTCTTAAGCCATTTTTATTTTCCTTGGCGATGGATGTATTGTTGCGACACATCCAAATGGAGGTGCCTTAGTGCATGCTATTTGCCGATGATATAGTGTTGATTGATGAGACGCGAATCAGAGTTAATGTGAGGTTGGAGGTTTGGAGACAGACATTGGTGTCTAGAGGTTTCAAACTGAATAGAACCAAGATAGAATACTTGGAGGGCCAATTCAGTGACGTGACCCATGATGCAGACGTAGAGGTTAAGCTTGATGCTTAAGTTATCCTCAAGAGAGCGAGTTTTAAGTATCTCGGGTCTATTATCCAGGGTAACGGGGAGATTGACGAAGATGTCGCACATCGCATTGAAGCGGTAAATTTTAAGGGTAAATTTTATCGAGTGGTGGTTCGACCAGCTATGATGTATGGGGCTGAGTGTTGGCTAGTCAAGAACTCCCACGTGCAGAAGATTAAAGTAACATAGATGAGGATGTTGAGATGGATGTGTGGGTGTACCAGGAGAGATATGATTAAGAATAAAGCTATCCGTGACAAAGTGGGAGTAGCCTCCGTGGAGGACAAGATGCGGGGGTCGAGACTGAGATGGTTCGGATATGTTAAGAGAAGAAGAATTGATGCTCCTGTCAGGAGGTGTGAGAGGTTGTCCATGGGGAATTTGAGAAGAGGTCGAGGTAGGACTTAGAAGTACTAGGGAGAGGTGATTAGACAGGACATGGCGTTGCTTCAGCTCACTGAGGATATGACTCTTGATAGGAGGGTGTGGAGGTCGAGGATTAAGGTAGAAGGTTAGTGGGTAGTGTTTAGTTGTTCACCGACAGTCTCAGTAGCATGCATGTCCATTCATATTCTTAGATTTTTATTACATTATGTGGTTTTGTTCGCCTCATGTATTGTATTCCCTATTTCTATTATTTGGTACCACTTATCTTTTATCTCTCCCTTTTTATTTTCTCTTCCTTCTTTCTTCCTTCCTTGCTTTTATCTTCTTCTTCCTTCCCTTCTTGAGCCGAGGGTCTATTGAAAAAAGCCTCTCTACCTGCATTATATAGGGGTAAGGTCTGCGTACAGACTACCTTCCCCAGACGCCACCTGTTGGAAACATACTGGTTTTTTTGTTGTTGTTGTTGTTGTTACTTGGCTCAGAAGGCGTTGGGCCTCTTCAAAGAGGGATGCATCGTTGAGATCAGAGGCATCATCGACCCCGGTAAAACAATCCCGTAAGGGATCCTCTTCATAGGGGACTCAACCTGTTTCAAGGGACCTTATAGACTGAGCATCCCTTATGTCCTCTTCGGAGAAAGCCGGTAGAGAGGGTGAGTGACCTGCTGTCACTGCTTCGAGCAAGTCACTCGGGGCGCTATTTTCACCTCTAGGGGTCTCAGTACCAGCGTCTGGTATGTTTTTGTTGGACGAGGAATAACCTCGACCTCAGGTGATTCGGGGGCTTTGCCTGAATTTTTCTTCGAAACCTCCTCATCACGAGGTAGTGTATCGACAACCACCGCCGACTTAGAGGACCTGGTGGTCTCAGACGTCTTCCTTACTCGAATAACCAGCGTGGAGTCATCGCCCTAGTCTTCCCCTCTTCTTCCCTCGGCCTTTGGACTGACTCTATTGTAAGGGGAATAACTTTCCTCCTAGGTCTTCGAGCTGGTGCATTTTGGGTTTGGGGTCCTCGGATGTCGAAGACCTCTTCCTCTTATTAGCTTTCCCTGGCTTTGAAACTAGGGCCTTAACCTCTTCCTTGCTGCTTAGGGGCCTCAAGATTGCGTCTTTGTTCAGGCCTGCACAAAAAGAAATTGAGTAAGAAAAAGAAATGTGACTAACACCTCGGAAATAAGGAGAGGAAAACTCACCATGATATTTTGCTTCCCATTTGCCTTTTGCCAACTCGCGCCAACAGCGCTCAGCATAGGATGAAGTCGAAGCCAGCTTACGAACCCAGTCTTCGAGTCCAGGAACCGCTCGAGGCATCCAAGAAACTTCTACATGACAAAGGAAGATGTTAAATGAAGCCAAAAAATAGAAGCATAGAAACTAACGAGTAAAGTGTTACTTATGCTCCGGGTTCCATTTCTCGGGAAATGGCACTTTCTCTTTTGGGATAAGGTCATAAGTCCTCACCCGAACAAACCGGACCATCCACCCCCGGTCCTTGTCCTCATCTATACTCGAGAACAATGCCTTAGTCGCTCGAAGTTGCAGTTTAATCAACCCTCAAAATATTCGGGGGCGGTATAACCCGATGAGGTGGTCGAGGGTAAACGACAGCCCCTCGACTTTGCTGGTGAAGAACCGGTGCATTATCACGATGCGCCAGAGAGAAGGGTCACTTGGTATATCTTGCAGAAGTCTTTGATAACTGGATCAAGGGGACCCAGCGTGAAAGGATAAGTGTAAACACTTAGAAACCCTCCCATGTGGGTAGTAATGCTTTCTTCGGGAGAAGGGATCTCTACAACTTTGTCCCCCCAGTTGCAATCCTTTTTAATATTCTCAAGATATTCCACTTTTATCGAGCAAATATACCTTGATATGTGCTCACGTCGACCAGGAACCAATGGAGGGTTCTCAACTTTGAAGTGAGATTTTAGAACACATGGGCCGGGAACATACTCCCCAGGGAGCGGTTCTGCCGGCGTTTTATCACCAGCTGCCCGTGAATAAGAAGAGGAAGCTTTTTTCTTTTGTGGAACAGTTTTGGATGTTTTCGCCATTATATGAGTAGAAGAAATAAGAAAGTAGTAAGTCCTGGTGCTTCGAAACTAGTGGAGATGGCCTAAGAAGTGATGGAAGAGAAGAGATTAGGATAGTTGAAGGCTAGAAGAGGTGATGAAGATGAAATTAAAGTTTTATTCAACAAAGAGAAGCCATATCTATAGATTTACGGTGACGGTTTGACGGCACTAGTGGTCGACCGCCCACTGAAACACATTAATGGTTTGGGGAACTGTACCGACGGGACGCTTCGGTCACTTTCATCGCTTACGTCACGAGGATGACACCACTGTCTATCGAGGTCATAGTAAAATCAAGGCTCAAATCGTGTATTGTCATTACATTCTAAGAAATGAGGGGACTATCTGTATACGGTAGAAATTGGGGCTACCCAATTTCACTATTCGATCGAGGTTGAGACGTTGCATCGAAGAGCTGAGACATTGAGTCCGAAATCGAAGTTGCTTTCTAAGTCGAGGTAGATAGTAATCGAGGCCAGAAGAGATAGACTTCGAGTAATATCGGGGTAACTTTGTAACAGGAAAAATGAGATATTCGTGATTGGTCGAGGATCGTGGTGTCAATATCGGAACGGAACAAATATATAGAGGTTAATCGGTTGTTTATACGATTTCCTACTGTAATTAGAAGTATATCTTAATTAGTATTCCTCTACTATATAAAGAGGAATTTCCTTCATTTGTAATCATAATTATTCACTGAGAAAAGGTTATACATTCGTTTCTTTCTTGCCTATTGCTTTACTTATTGTTCATCAGAATTATCCATTCTTTATTTTTCTTAAACTATCACCTCGGGATTACTTCAATTCGAGGTCGAGGTTCGACTTGTACAGTGGTTTGATTTATTTTACAGTTCAATTCAGTCATTTACTTTCTCGCTTATTAATTGGTTTTGGGTGAAATCACATATCCTTAAAACCAACATATAAGTTTAACTGTTATCCAAATTTTAGGGTAAACACTATTTCTTTAAACTCTCTTTTAAGAACTTCATCACTATTGACAACTTAGATTCTGAAATTTTGAGAAGATTTGAAGATATTGGTGATGTGAAGCTGGAAGCTGTTTTTAAAGGCATTTACAAATCAATAGTTTCTGTTAACAATTCAAATTTGAGTAACAAAATTCGACATCCATTGAAGAACTTGATTCGGAAATTCCATATTAAAAAATCGGGTTCCATAAAAGGATTTGGAAATCTGGATGTGATTTTTGTTGTAGAACTGAAGAAACACACTGATTTTTATTTATTTATTAAAATATAAATAAAGAAATCAGTGTGTTACTAGTAATTCGAGCTTGACCTAGAACTCGAATCATCAATTAATATCCGTGAGATTCTGAAAGTGGGTTTGAATTGAACCCATAATTTTATGCTCAGATTCAACATGGTGTTTAGATTATTGTTGGAAACACTTCTGCAAAGTTGATTCCGAAGATTTGGATTGATTAGGAATTGATTTTGATTGAATATGAAGAAAAAGAACTGAGTTTCTACCCATTCAATCGCCGAGCTTCAACTACACAATCTTTTAGACCAAATTGACTCTTAAAAATGCCTCCTGCTCACTACCAAATTTCTCTGAAATACAAAAATTTCACAATTTATTACTATGTGAATATCAAAGTAAAGAAACAACATTACCATACCCAGTATTATTCCACAAAAGATGTTAAAAATATCAAAAGTTAGCTCTTACATTTTCCTTCGCCTGCAATTGAAGTTGAGTGAGAAAGGTGAACTTTTTCTTCTTTTATTTGGGGGGGGGGGCGATGTAATGTACTGTAATGTACTTAAATGGAAAATTGAAAAAGAATTGGAAATGGACAACAATGGAGCTTTTATTAATTTCGATGTTCAATTACAGTAGAATACCCAACTATTACAATGAAACAAACAATCACAACTCCATTGAAGGTCTTCACATATACTTGAAATGGAGAATAATGGGTAGAGAATTAGGAATTGTAGAAGAAGAGAAGAGTAGAGAGAGAAAGAAATAACAGAAAATTACCGGTCCAAATCTGATCTTTCCTTCCAGTCCAATTCTGTTATAACAGATTGAGGCCCAATTTGTTATGATTGAATGAATCTGGCCCATTTATTATTAATCCTTCACTTTCAATCACAGTCGTCCAATTTCCTCTTACACGTGCTTCATTACTTGCACGTGCTCCTTCCTTTTACCCTAATCAGCTACTTTCATAATTATTTCTTCCTTTCTTCTTCGACACAAACCTCAGCCTCTCCAAATATTACAATACCCCTCCCATGAAATAGACCTTGTCCTCAAGGTCGATACTGAGCTACAAACTCAGGAAATTGGCTTCGCACATACCCCCAATCTTCCCATGTGCCCTCGTTGGGGCTTAGATTAGCCCATTGAACCAGAACTTTAACCCCTACCCCATTATTGACCTTCACTATCTTCCTTTGAAGAATAGCAATCGGTTGCACCTTGACTCGACCATCACCGTCACAAATCGGAAGTTGCATCTAAGGAACGATTGCTGGTCCTATCCGTCGTTTCAACTGAGAAATGTGGAACACCGGGTGGATCTGTGAGCCTGGAGGCAATTCAAGCCGGTAAGCTACTGTTCCTATCCTTTGCAGTACTTTATAGGGACCATAGTAACGGGAACTCAGCTTTAAGTTCTTTCTGATAGCAATTGTAGATTGTCTGTAGAAATGTAGCTTTAAGTACACATAATCGCCTTCTGCGAATTGTCTATCTGTTCTTGCACAATCTGCATAGAATTTCATCTGGTCCTGAGCCTGTGTGAGATTCTCCTTAAGATGATGCAGCATGGCTTGCCTTTGGGCTATGCATGCCCCAGCCTGAGTATTAGACGGGTAGGGAAGAGACACCAAGGCAACATGTCGAGGTGGGAACCCATAAAGGGCCTGAAAGGGTGTTGATTTCAGAGAACTATGGTAATTGGTGTTATACCACCATTCAGCCAAGGGAAGCCACTTGGACCACTACTTTTGTTTAGTAAACACCATAACTCTCAAATATTATTCCAAGCACTTGTTTAGTCTTTCAGAATGTCCGTCAGTTTGGGATGGTAGGAAGTTGACATGTTTAATTTGGTTCCCAGTGATTTAAACAAGCTCTGCCAAAACTGACTTGTAAAGATGGCATCCCTGTCAGTAACAACGGTCTTAGGAAGACCATGCAACTTGTAAATTTCCCTTAGAAATACATTTTCCACGTCCTGTGCAGTATAAGGATGACTTAATACCAAATAATGGCCATACTTTGTTAGTCTATCCACAACAACTAGGACGGTATTCATGTGATTGGAGGAGGGTAAACCTTCCACAAAATCCATGGCAGTATCTTGCCAAGGAAGGTCAGGAATAGGTAAAGGCTGTAATAGACCAGCTGGATGAATGTTTTCATTTTTAACCCTCTGACAAATATCACATTCTGAAACCCATTTGAACACATATGCCTTCTTATTATGCGAATAAAAGATCACCCCTATCCTTTTGTATGTTCCTTGTTGGCCAGAATGCCCACCCAAGAGAGATAAGTGTAGGATCTCAAAAAAGTCTAGTCCTTAGGTCAATACCCTTCCCTACATAGATCTTCTGATTTTGCCTCAAAATTCCTTGAGTCATTGATATATTGGCTCTACTATTAGGTGTAGTAATAAGTTCAGTGATCAACTGTAGATCTTGAGGGTCCTGTTCATAACTCAACTCTATCTTCTTCATCCAAGTAGGGTCTGCTGTAGTGAAGACATTAAGGGTAGAGAAGTCTTCATGTCTTCTTGATAATGCATCAGCCACCTTGTTTTTTGTACCTTTCTTGTACTGCACCTCATAATCCAGTCCCATTAGCTTGGCCAACCCTTTTTGTTGAAGAGCTGTAGTAACCCTTTGTTCCAACATGTATTTAAGACTTTGGTGGTCAGCTCTTATAATAAAATGACCCCCCTACAAATAGTGTCTCCATTTGTCCACAACTGACAGGACAACCATATATTCCTTCTCATAGGTAGACAAACTCATGTGCCTAGGAGCCAATGCTTTACTGAAAAAAGCTATAAGTATCCCTTGTTGGACATCCCCCATTCCACTAGAACATGAATTAGTTTCTATCACAAAGCTTTTATTAAAATCAGCGAGTGCTAACACAGGGGCAGTGGTCATGGCCTCCCTAAGTGCTTGAAAAGCTGAATCAGCTTTTGCATTCCACTGAAACCCATTCTTCTTCAACAGATTAGTTAATGGTCTGTTGATGATCCCATAGGATTTAACAAACCTTTGTAATACCCTGTTAGGCCTAGAAAACCCCTTAGGGCCTTAACAGATTTTGGTGTTGGCCAATTGGCCATAGCTTCAATTTTTGAGGGATCAGCAGAGACCCCATTCCAAGATATGATGTGCCCTAGATACTCCACTTGGGACTGTCCAAAGGAACATTTGGACAGTTTAGCAAACAATTGTTCCTTTCTCAATATGCTTAACACCATTTTGAGATGAGAAACATGTAGGAATTGTATACTAAAATGTCATCAAAAAAGACTAGGACAAATTTTCTTAAATGAGCTTGGAAAACATGGTTCATAAGGGACTGAAAAGTGGCTGGTGCATTAGTTAGCCCAAAGGGAATAACCTTAAACTCATAATGTCCCAAATGAGTCCTAAATGCAGTTTTATATATGTCCTTATCTCCCTTCTAATTTGATGATAACTAGCCTTAAGATCTATCTTAGAATATATGCATGACCCATGTAATTCATCCATTAAGTCATCTACCAAGGGAATTGGAAATTTGTCCTTAATGGTCATATGATTAAGGGCTTTATAATCAATACAAAATCTCCAACTACCATCCTTCTTCTTCACTAATAAAACAGGTGAAGAGAATAGTGAATGGTTGGGCTGAATAATACCATTCTGAAGCATTTCATTCACTTGTTTCTCTATTTTATTTTTTTGAAAAAAATTATACTTGTAAGGTCTGATGCTGACTGGATTTGCTTCTGATTTTATGGTAATGAAGTGGTCATGATTTCTCCTTGGAGGCAATGTCTTGGGCTCAGAAAAGACATCTGGAAATTCCTTCAACATATGTTGAATGGCTACAAGTATATTCCCCTCTGCTTGTGCTTCTGCTGCTGATATAGTAAACAAATGAGCCCATATGTCTTGGCCCTTTTTTAATAACTGTTTAACCCCAGTAACAATCATACTTTTTAGCTCCCCTTGGTGATAGATACCCCTAAGTTCCACCCTTTTTCCATTGTGTGTCACTTGTACTTTATACTCTATGAAATCCAAAAGGACAGGATTGTGTCCTTTCATCCAATCTCCACCCAGAATCATGTCATTACCCCCAAGCCTAAGTACTCTCACTGAGTCCTCAAACTCAATACCTTGTATCTTCCACTTAAATTTGGGGCAAGTGTATAGGTTGCACAACTGATTCCCATTAGCTGTTGTGACCCTCATAGGAACAGTTTCTCTAATAACACACCCCATTCTTCTAGTTGTCTCTAAGTTCGGGAAGTTATGAGTGCTTCCTGAATCTAGTAGGATTGTCATAGTATTCCTTTTGGGCTCTCCTTTTAATCTGATGGTATTTGGTACTTCAGTCCCTAAAATAGCATTCAAGCTAATGGCACTATTGCAATGGTTCCTTAGGACGTATTTGATGTTCCGAAAAAATATTAGGCGATCCGGGTCAGGGCGCCCCTTCTTGTACCTTTAAAATCTCCTCTCCTATTTCTTCAAACCCTGTTTGATTCACCCTATCAGTAGGTTCCATTGAACCAGACATGGCATTCAACTATTAATTTTTATATTGGTGACCATGATGGTACTTCTCACCACACTTGTAACATAATCCTTGAGCTCTTCTTGTTTCAAACAATCTGTTGCTCTAACTTATGAACCCTGCACCTCTACTGGTATTAACTTCCCCTGATCCAATGTCATTGGTGGGCATTAGAATCCTTCCCCCTATGGACTTACCCTTCTTATCCCAAGTATCTATGATTTTCTCTTGATGTCTAGTATTTTCTACTGCTTGACTCAAGGTGAAAGGATTGAGCATCTTGACTGTATGCCTTATTTCTTCTTTCTATCCCTCTACAAAGAATTCTAGGAAGAAATCTTCAGGAATTGTGGGGCTTCTAATCAACACCCAAGTCTTCAAATCCTCAAACCTCTCAAAATAGTCATTAACACTACCTTTCTGCTCAATCTTTTTAAATTCTCCTAGAAGATTGAATTTACTATTCTCAACCTCTTGGAACCTCTTGCATAATTCTTCACAAAATTCACGCGAACTGACATTTCCTCTACTAACTTGATAGGAAAAATACTAAGCTTCAGCCCTACCTTGAAGATGAAGGACTGCCTCTTCCAGTTTCTATCCATGATCAGTGATGTGATTGTAGTGGAAGTATCGTTCACACCTCCTCAGCCATGAACAAGGATCTGCTACCCCTGCTTCATCGAAGTATGGAAATTCAACCCTCGAATTGGAACTATGGTTATGGATTCTCTTCCTAACACCAGGATTGAATGGTTCTCTCATGTACTCAACCTTATGCCTGCCTCCAGGAGTATCGAGATGAAGACTACCAGAAAGAGAACTCCCCAGGATTCCAGACTTCAGACTTTATTTCTGACTTCTCAATATGACTTTGTAACTAATTTTCTAGTTTTTTGACATTTTCTTCCACGGATTTGGATCGGCTTTCAGGAATCGTCATTTTTTCTATAATAATATGGCCAGGAATTGCTCTGATGCCAATTGTAATGTACTTAAATGACATGTAATAACAATAGCCAGTATCTAAGGCCCGGGGCTAAGATAAACAACAAGGATTGTGTGACTCAACATAAACCACAAGCCCTCTAAGATCAATCCTATCCAACATCGCCTCACCCCGGGTATGAAGTAGGAAAAGCTCAACTATCCCTTAGCCTACAATCTTGATGATTGACCTCCAGACTTTCCTATCAAGGGCCATGTCCTCGGAAATCCGCAGTTGAGCCATGTATTGCCTGATCACTTCTCCCCAATACTTCTTAGGCCGCTCTCTACCTTTTCTCGTCCCCACCACAGCCAGCCTCTCACACCTCCTCACCGAGGCATCAAGGCTTCTCCTCCACACGTGTCCGAACCATCCGAGCCTCGCTTCCCGCATCTTATCATCCAAAGGGGCCACACCTGCCTTCTCTCGGATATCTTCATTCCTAATCCCGTCTATCCTAGTGTGCTCGCACATCTACCTCAGCATCCTCATCTCTGCTTCCTTCATCCTCTGAATATGGGACTTGACCGGCCAACACTCTGCCCCATACAACATGTCCAGTCTAACCACGGCTCTATAAAACTTACCTTTGAGTATCAGTGGTACTTTCTTGTCACACAAGAATCCAGATGCAAGCCTCCTTTTTTTCCAGCCCGCTCTTATACGGTGAGTGACGTCCTCGTCGATCTCTCTGTCCCCATGGATCACCGACCCAAGGTACTTGAAGTTGTCGCTCTTGGGAATGACCTGTGATCCAAGCCTCACGTACCTGCCTACTTCCCCCGACTCAGCGCTATAATGCAAATACTAGAATATTAAGTGGTATCCACAATATTCTTGGTTATAGTATACCACGATTAGAGTTGAATGGTATTCTCAAAACTCTTAGGCATATTCTGAATCATGGTATACGTTATTTGTTGAATCTTAGTATACTTTATTTGAGTATGTTAAATGACATATTCAATATTTTTGGTATATTATATATTGTTATAACATGATTAGTATTAAATCGTGGTACACTTTATTTGAGTATATTAAATAGTATACCTAATATTGCTAGTATAATACAAAGTAGACCATGATTATTATTTAATCATGGTATACCTGTTTGAGAGTGTTAAATGGTATACCTAATATTCTTGTCATACTGCACATTGATATATTGTGATTAGTGTTGATTCATTGTGTACTTTGTTTGAGTTTGCCATATAGTATACGCAATATTCTGGTATATTACGCATTGATATACCATGATTAGCGTTGAATCATGATATAGTTTGGTTATATACACGATATTCTTGGTATAATATATATTGGTATACCACGATTATTACATCATGGTATTCACATATTCTTGGTATACTACACACTGGTATACTATGATTAGTGTAGTATATCAAATTCTAGGTTTCGCTGATTTAACTATTAAGAACAAAAAAGGTAAAAAGAGTGGCAAAAATGTATTTTTTTTAAAACTAAATTTTCTTAGAAAATAAAAAAATGTCATCTATAGATTAAAAAAAAATGATACAATAACTCTCACTAATTATAATCGATTAATGGTTGTATAAAAAATATCCTATTGGTAATTCTGGTATTCTAAATATTTTTTGGTATATTATACATTGGTATATCATGATTAGTGTTAAATCGTGGTATACATTTTTAGAATACACTAAATGGTATACCCAAAATTTTTGATATACTACAATTGATGTATCATAATTACTGTTGAAACATGATAGTCTTAATATTCTTAGTATACTATATATGGGTTATACCATAATTAGCATAGTATAACAAATTTTAGGATTCATCGATTTAGCTAGTAAGAACGAAAAAAGGTTTAAAATGATAAATTTTTTATGCAAAGAAATTCTTAATTTCTTTAAAAATTGCAATAACCAAAAGAAACAAAGTCATCTACAAATATAAAATCAAAAAAATGACACTGCAACTATGAATAATTATAATTGATTAATAATTGTGTATAAAGTATTACAATACTAATTTTGGACCTAGGTTATATATCTAGAAAGAACAAAAAAAAAGTTGAATAAACTGATACAATTTTAATAAAGAAATTTTACTTAAAAAAATAGAAAAAAATAATAATTATAAAGAAAAAAGTGACAGATTCTGAACAAACAGATTTTAATTTAAAAAATAAAATCTAAAATTTCTTAGTAAAATACAAAAAAAAAATTATCTACAAATACTAAATAAAAAAATAAGAAGAATCAAGAGTAACACCGTAGCTCTCGATAATCATAATAAATTATTGATTGTGTAGAAAGTACCCCCAATATAAATTTTAAGACTTAACTATCTATCTAAAATATAAATAAAAACAAAAGTCAAAGAAAGTGAAAATGGTTTTGGGTGGAAGAATTTACTGAAAATAATAGAAAAATTTAAGATGAAAAATAAAAATAATAATAATAATAATAATAAAGAAAAAAAAGTGTCAAATTTTATGGACGGAGGGATTTTAGTGGAAAGAATAAAATTAAAAATTAAAAAATACACCAAAAATTAAAGAATCAAAGTAAGAAGAGAGTGAGAGGGTTACTACTAAAAAGAATAAAATAATAAAAAGAAAAAATAACTACAACAAGAAAGAAAATAAGAAAAAATGAATAAGAATGCATAATTTTATTTGAAAGAAAAAAGACAAAGTGATGTAAATAATGACAAAATAAAAAATAAAAAAAAGAATGTGAAAAAAAAAGGAAGAAAAAGAACCTTTTGTGAAGCCTACGCATGGAGGAGAATGCAGCCTGGTCTTAAAATCTTCAGAAGGAAAGTGATGGGAATAACCTTATAAATCAATCTGACGGAAAGTTCTACAACAAATAAACAAACTATGCCTTAATCACAAATAAATTGATCGACTATAACACCTTTTATGATTCTCCAATAAAATTTAATTTAAGTTGATATTAAACAAAATAAAAAATAACTATAAATATTTGAATATTGCTATAATTGCTACCAACATAAAAGCACAAGTCCCAGATAGGGCTAAAAAATCTTGCAAACAAATTAACATAATTAAAACACGTTCTCAACCATTTGTATCGCCTTTATAGAATTTTCTTTTCTCGTTATGTTGTATCTTTTGTTAAGTGTGAAATTAAAAAGATTGTAAATCTGTCATGTGGTTTTAAATTTATTTCATCCACTTTTAACAACTTGGTGATTTTACACCTACTTATTGAATACATATCGATACATTTGAAAGAACCCTTTTTAAAGTCTCTATGTTCGTGCGTTGTACGAACAATATATACTGACAATAATAAACTTTCAATTTGTGAATATTGTATCAATTACACAAAATTAGAAGATGAATAACAAGAAGAGATGCACATAAGAAGAAGTAGAGATAGAAGCAGATATAGAGGAGGAAGGAGACTCGGTTGTTTTATTCTTCAAGTGATAAAAGAAAGAGTTACATAGTTAGTGTATTTATATACTAGTTTAACTAATATTTAACTAACTAATGAGGCTTAACAAACGTTCTAACAAACTAACTAATCCTAACTACTTCTTGGGTAGTGACTAAATTACCCTTCCTCATTGATTATGTAATATCATTTCCTACACTCCCCTCAAGCTATGTGGTGCAGAAATAGTATAAACTTCTAGCTTGGAGCTGAGGTATTCATGTAGAACTTTGTTGAGTCCTTTTGTCAAAATGTATGTTGGTTGTTCTCTGGTAGCAATGTACTTAATTAGTTGTAATAAGTGCTTGTAGTATCTTTTCTCGAATGAAATGACAATAAATTTTGATGTGTTTTGTTCTTTCATGATATATTGGGTTGGCTACAATTTGCATTGCGTCTTTACTATCACTGTAGATATCAACTGCAATTTTATTTGAAAATCAACTTCTTTCAGTAAGCCAATTATCCAAATTAGCTCTGCGACTGTAGCTACAATACTTCGATATTCAGGCTCTGCAGAACTTCTTGAAAAAGTAGTTTGTTTCTTGGATTTCCAGGAAACTAATGAATCCCCAAGTTTAATCATATAACCTGTAACATATTTTCTGGTATGAGGACATGAGGCACAGTCTGCATCACAGAACCCCACAATAGTATTACTCATGTTGCTAGATAGTAGAACACCTTGACCAGGATGCTTCTTCAAATATCTTACTATTCTGAGAGCTGCTTCCATATGAGATCTTTAGGGATTCTTCATAAACTGACTAAGAGTTTGAACACTAAATTCTATATTTGGACGAGTCATAGTAATGTACAACAACTTACCTATCAACCTTTGATAAGGAGTGTGATCTTCTAGTTCTTTGTCTTCAGTGTTGACTTCACACTTAGTAGTTCCGATACTGTCATCATACTCCTTTGTTGTGAGCTTTATATTGTAATCTAGAGGTGAAATAGCTGATTTAGCAGCTCCTAGTCCAAATTCAGAGATAAGTTCCAAAGCGTACTTCCTTTGATGCATTAAGATTCCTTGCTTTAATCTGGCAAACTCAATGCCTAAAAAATACTTTACCTCACCTAAGTATTTCATCTTGAATGCCTATTGTAGGGCAGCTTTGGTGTTTTGTATCAAGGTAAGACTCTCACATGTGACGAGCATGTCATCAATATATACTAATACTATAGTCGTGCCTTCTGAAGATTTTAAAAAAAATAGAGAGTGATCAAATTGACTCTGTTGAAATGCATACCCTAATAAAGGCTCTGTTAATTTAGCATTCCATTGCATTGGAGCCTGTTTTAAAACCATATAAGGATTTAACTAGTCGACATACTGAGTACTTCTCCCTATAACGACTCGATTGGTCGTTTTATTTTCTAGAACCCCGTGCTCCTAAAAAAGACTTTTCGTACTTGCTTTTACTGGTTTATGACTTGCGGGGATGATTGGTTCGAGATTTGGAAGAATTTGGGTTGGAATTGGAGCACTTAGCTCCTTAAGGTTGTCCTTAAAAGCCAAGTTTGACTACGGTCAACAGTTTTAGTAAATGACGTTGGAATCGGGATTTGAAGGTTCCAATAGGTTTGAATGATGATTTCGGACTTGGGCGTATGTTCGGAACGAGTTTTGGATGACCTGGGAGCGTTTCGGTGCCAAATAGTGAAATATAATTCTTGAAGTTCAAAACTTGAGGTTTGGAATGTTTTTTGGTGATATCGAGGTCCGAATGGAATTCCGAGACCGGGAATAGTTCCACAATATCATTTATAATTTGCTCACAAAATTTGGCGCCATTCCGAGTAGTATAAGTATGTTTCAAGGTGTTGGAAGTGCATTCAAGAACTTACAGTTTATAAGTAGAATTTAGTTGGTTTTGGGGTATGATTCTTAGATTTAATGTTGTATCGGGCGTTTCGAAGGTTCGAGCGAGTCCGTTTTATGATTTAGAACTTGTTGGTATGTTTGGACGTCACCTCGGGGTCCCGGGATGCCATTCGGACGTCGTGTGAGGCAAGTTCAAGCTCTAAAAAAGCTGCTGGTGCAGTATATCTGGTGCGACCGCACCTACGATTGGCCAGCTGCAGGTGCGAGATCGCACATGCGGTCGAAACCTCGCAGATGCGGTCATCGAGTGGGGGCCCAGGATCCGCAAATGCGGTCTATATACGGTCAAAATCGAGGAAAACCGAGTTTGAGGCTTCTATGGGGTTCCAAGCCCGGTCTTGATAGGATCGAAGTAGAATCTGAGGATCGAACCCGAGGTGCATTCTCCGAGAACCCATATCTAAGGTTCAGTATACCTCGAGGTTGGGTAAAAATCGAAGACCATCATGGAAAGGCAGGACATTCCCAAAAGCACGTGATTAGAGCTGACAAGGTCTGCAAGAATAGTACGAATTCGTACTAAGCTATTACACAGTTGTACCAGTAGTATTTATTTTGTCATAATTAGACTTGAACTATGTTGGGATTCCCCCCTCCTATATAAAGGGAACCCTTGTCATTTTGTAACACAGGAATATTCAATACAACAAGAACATTCTCTGCTTTCTTGCCTAAACGTGCTCTACAATTATTCCACTGATCTATTACTTTCATTTATAGTATTCATTAATTTTTCTTCATTTATTGCTCATTATTCACCATAAAGGGCTATCCTCGATTCCCCCAACGTTATTATTCCTTCATCAACTGCTCGTTACTAAGCATAACGATTCGACTTCGAGGCCCAGTTCCAGTGAGCTCGAGGCCTAGCCTAGTAACAGTTTGGTTTGCATATCACTACTTTCCTTTATTCTTATCTTACTTTTCTTACTCACACTTAGCATTTATTGCCTAAAAACTAGTGTTAAAATAAATCACATATTTTTAGAACCACAAAATCAAATATAATTTTCATTACCATTTTCAAAGTAAACAGTCTGGGGCCCACCCTGGGGCTAAAAATAATAGTGATTGTTTTAGTGCTGGTTTACGGAAAACATAAGTTATCTTTTACACTTTTTCTTGTCCAAGAATCTTTGATTTCAGGTAAAATAATGTCTAACTCAGTGAATGCACGAGAAAACAACGGTCTTCAACATCATGGAGAGAACGGTGTAGCTTCTTCAGGCGCCGGTGTACCACCGCAAACCCCTGGAGGGGCACCAACAAATCCCCGTCGATGTGGGTAGCTCTCACACCGACGGAAGTGTGCGTGGTGGAGACCAACATGAAGCGCAGAGAACTCCTGCTTTAGAGGAAAGGGAAATTATCCTTCAAGGCATTTTTGAGATGTTGCAAGTGCAACTAGTGGCTATTGCTCAGCTACAAAGTCAACAAAAAACTCCAAGCACCGCAGCGTCGGAAACGGCTCCTCGAGTCGAGCAGGCACTAGAGAGATCGAGTGACAACGGGTCAGTAGCAGACCCCGCTATTATGAAGATGCTTGAGGACCTCACAAAGAGGATTTGATCAGGAGAAAAAAATATAGAAGCCAACGACAAAAAGGTAGAGACCTACTACTCGAGGGTCGATCAGATCCCGGGCGCATCCCCAATTCTTAAGGGTGTAGATTCGAAGAAGTTCGTGCAGAAACCATTCCTATCGAGTGTGCTCCGAAGCCCATCCCCAAGAAACTCAGGATGCCCGATATTCTGAAGTATAACGGAACCACGTACCCCAATAAGCACATCATTGCTTACACTTGTGTTGTAAAAGGGAATGACCTAAAGGACAACGAGATTGAATCTGTCTTGTTGAAAAAGTTTGGAGAAACACTATCAAATGGGGCCATGATGTGGTATCACAACCGATCCCCGAACTCAATGGATTCGTTTTCCATGTTGGCAGACTCTTTTGTAAAGGTACATTCCGGTGGCATCAAGGTTTCTATGAGGAAGTTCGATGTCTTCAAAATCAAATAGAGAGAAAACGAGATGCTAAGGGAGTTCATCTCTCGCTTTCAAATGGAGCGAATGGAATTACCACTGATCTCCGATGACTGGGCAGTACAGGCCTTCACTCAAAGCTTGAACGAACGAAGCTCGATAGATTCGAAGCAGCTAAAGCATAACTTGGTTGAGTATCCCGCCGTGACTTGGGCAGATGTACACAACAGATATCAATCGAAGATCAGGGTCGAAGATGACGAATTGAGAGCCCCCTTTGGCTCAATATATCCAAGTAGGCTCCTAGCAAAGGAATCAAGGTCTACAGAAAGAGAGTCGAGATTAGGAAAAGAAAGGTATCAGCCGTATGTCAAAGATCGAAGAGACACTTTGAGGCGTAATATATCTCGAAATGATCGGGGAGTAGATCAAGGACAAAGTTCCCGGGGACTCATGAGCAAGAACGGGTTTGACAGGCATTCGAGGACAACGGAGGAACCCTGATTGTCGGAATACAACTTCCACATCGATGTCTCGGACATCATGTCAGCTATGGGTAAAATCAAGGATACCAGATGGCCAAAGCCTGCACATTCGGATCCTTCCAAAGGAACCCAAACTTGATGTGCGAATACCATAGCATTCACGATCATAGGACCGGGGATTGTAGGCAGCTGCGAGAGGAGGTGGACCGACTGATCAATGAAAGGCACCTTCGAGAATTCCTCAGCAATCGATCCAAGAACCACTTTTGAGAAAGAGAGGCGAACAGAAAGAATGAACCAAAAAAACCACAGCACGTCATCCAGATGATCATTGGAGGGGTCGACGCTGCAAAAGGACCCGTTGCCAAGCGGATGAAAATATCCATCACCAGGGAAAAGCGAACTCGGAGTTACATACCAGAGGACACTCTCACATTCGGCGAAGAGGACATCGAGACCTTGTCACAGCCTCATAATGACACACTAGTAATTTCTTTTCTTTTAAATAAATTTCAAATGAAACTTGTGCTCGTGGATCCAGGTAGCTCAACCAACATAATCAGGTCGAGGGTGGTAGAGCAGCTCAGACTGCTCGACCAGATCGTACCCCGCCTCTTGATTCCTCAATGGATTCAAAATAGCGAGAGAGGCAACAAAAAAGGAGATCACCCTCCCGGTCAACGTGGCTGGTACAATTCAAGATACCAAGTTTCATGTAATCGAAGGTGACATGAGGTACAATTCCTTACTTGGAAGGCCATGGGGACACTGTATGAGAGCGGTGCCTTCAACCCTTCATCAAATGATGAAGTTCCCAACAAAGGACGGAGTAAAAACAGTGTACGGGGAGCAGCATGCAACAAGAGAGATGTGCGCGGTGCATGACGTGGTGCCGGTATCGACGCCTTCTACATCAAAGGAGCCAAAAGACAAGCAAACAGCCAAGTAGCAACCACAACCTAATTCTCGGTTGCACCCGAATAAGTGAATAAAGGACCATGCCGCGTCCTCGGAGCAAACAATCAAAATATATCGAGGCTCAAAACATTATCATTTCCAAGGTACAACCCTCTCCCTTTTCATTTATGTTTTATACTAACTTATTGCAGGCGTTCGATTGAGAGGAATCGAAGCACCCTCCAGCTCGAAGACTTTAGCTTTTTAAAGCATACGTTGTGCTCTTTTTTTTCCTTAGATCGGGTTTTATCCCAAACGGGTTTTACCGACAAGGTTTTTAACGAGGAAACTCCATACGCTACCTAAGGAGAACTCGTCAAGTATACAAGTCTTCTCTTCGATCAACCTCAAATACTGGGGGGCATCCCCCCGGGAGGTAACCTCCTCAAAAGAACCGAAATATGCCAAAGAGGGTCTCGACATGAGAATGTTGTATCGGGCCAAACGGTCGAATGAACCGTGTCTGTGTAGAATAATCGAACTCTAGATGGAGAAAACATGTACGATTGTATAAAGTAATAAAAAGAGTATATTTTTTTTTATCATCAAAATGCTTTATGCCTCAAAGAAGTTTACTATTTTCACAAAAACGGCTCCAGGGCCAAAAACGCTCTAACACTCGGGGACTGTCGTCAACAATCAGCTCACCGAGCCATATAGACTCGAATTCGTAAGCCCTCAATGAGGAAACCTCTAGCTCGTAAGCCCTCAATGAGGCAACCTCGAGCACGTAAGCCCTCAACGAGGCAACCTCGAGCTCGTACTCCTTCAACGAGGCAACATCAAATCTGTAAGATCTCAACGAGGCATGCCCATATTCATGAGACCTTAAAAAGGCATAACCCCGATATTAAGGCCAACGCTATATATTAGAACTTGTAAGACCCCTAAAAAGGCATACCCTCGATATAGATGCCAAGGCTATCTTACCCGAGGACTAAAAGGCTACGGCCAAACATAAAGACTATGGTCATATTAATAGGCTCCGGCCAAATTAACGCGGCTCGGAGACGTCCGACTGCCGCCATAAAACTATAGGCTTTCAAATATTTCGAAAAAGAACCGGTTAATCAGGCTACCATAGGCATAAGAAAAAGAGCTTCGATCACATTAGCTCCAAACAATTAAAAGGCTTCGAAACAATCAGCCTTCAACAAAAAGGCTTCGAAGCAATCGGCTTTCAAAAGAACCTTCCGAGGTACTCAACCATTGTCACATATCGACGATCTCGTTTGAGCCGTCGAAGAGCCGGACGAACACAAAACATTTCAAGGAATAATCAAAACTTCTAAAGTCTTTAGCCAAAATGAGGGAAAACTATAGCCATATTAGAGGTCGCATCGACCCAATCTAAAAAGAGCCTAAGGGCCAATGCGTAAGAGCCCAAGGGCCAGCCTAAAGAGCCTCAGGCCCGATCTAAAAAGAGCCTAAGGGCTAGTGCGTAAGAGCTCAAGGGCCAGCCTAAAGAGCCTCATGGGCGATTTAAAAACCTAAGGTCGATGAGCTCGATCTGAAACTTGATTCGAGGACTGAGCCCTAAACGGTTAACCACGACTAATTGATCATCAAGCACGGAAACCTAAGGTTTTTATTTTGAAGTCCAACTCATCGGGCTAATTGGTGGCAAGCATCGAAATTCAAAACAAAAGCAAAGACACAAGCAAGTTGTATAAACCAAAGAGTTTTTATACAGTACAAAAAGATACATTTACAACGCTCTCATAGAGAGCCCTATACAAAGAATCAAAAAGAAAAACCCTAGTCTACTCTCGGGGACTCAGTCTTTCTCCCCCTCGGGAACTATGCCTTCACCATCTCCCTCACCGGCCTCATCCTCGTTATCTTCAGCGTCATATACGAGGAACCTGGCGTCAAACTCATCCGCCTTGGCCTGCTCTATCTCCTCCAAGAGATCGAAGCCCTTGGCATGAATCTCCTCGAGGTATTCCCTCTGGGATTTGCATCAGGCATAATCATTGCTTAGTTTCTCTCGATCGGAAGCCTCCCTCAACTTTATACGAGCTTCAGCAGCATTTTTCAGATAGATGGCCACCTTCTTATCATCTTTGCTCGTACCTCTTCGACTTCGGCTCGAGCGTCCAAGAATTCATCCTTCATCTTCAAAAGGTCTTTCTCAAGCTTAGCAATCATGCTCGTCTGAACCGAGTTGCTTTCTCGAGCATTACGAAGTTGTATCTCAAGGGCGGAGTCCTTAGCCAAAGCATTCCTTTTGGCCGCAACATGATCATCTATCTGTGCCTTCAATTCATTGCATTCAAAATTGGCCTAGCCAGCTTTGCCCCAAAGACGTTCCAGTGCTCCGTCTTTCTCTGCAACTGAGATACGGAAACGTTAGTTTCCGAAGATGGTAGAAGAAGCATGTATTCCCTCAAAATAAAGGTTACATGTTTCTCGAGGTTGCCACTGTAATCATGACTTCGATTCAACTCCGATCGAAGTTGTATCAACTCTCTTGCCTTCTTGTCACAAAGAAGCCTGAGAGATTTCTCCCCGTCCAAAGCTTTCCGCAACCTAGCTTCATAGTGAAGCAACTCAAACTTGAGTTTGTCTAACTCTTGTGATAAATAAGGTTCAGTTAAAAGGATGAAAATGCGAAGCTGAAAGAGCCAAAAGGTTACCGAAGCTCATCACAGAATAGAGCCGCTGAGCCTCCCTAAAAATCGAGTGCGCGTCTACTAGTATGGTTTCATCAGTCCCAGTTGAACCACCCTGTAAGGGGACGTCATCACTCAGGACTCCGCTCGACATAGGCAGCCCGTGGCCTCGAACATCCCTCGAAGTACCTTCGAAGGGAGAAGAAAATGGTGGTAAAGGACCTTCGCTCCTCCCCCCTTGTGGAACCTCTCCCTCGAGGACAGAAGCCCCGAGTCCAATAAGCTTCACAGCCTCAGGAGATTTCTCAGTTCAAGCCGTCAAAGTGGATCCATTCTCTTCGGTACATTGTCGTCCATGTATTGGCTGATGAATATAATATCTTCCCAAATGGTTGCATATTATTTGTGCCTCCGGGCAGGCCCCGCTTCACTATGAATATCCTCGTCCCTCGAGGATACTTTTCATTAGTTATCCTGGCTCGGCTTAGAAGCCGACAATCATTCCTCCTCCCCGTGAGGGCATGGTCTCATCTCGGAGAACTCTCCAATACCTACGATAACATGATTAATACGCATAAAGGAAAATATTCTTCAAAACAGCAACCACATGGCACTTACTGTGGTGTTTCGCCTCCTATTTTCCCTTCAACAGTTCTCGCCACTTACGCTCGTGACAAGTCGATGAGGCTGCCAATTTGCGGACCCATCCCGCAAGATCGAGGACTTCATTTGGCAACCACGAGACCGCTGTGAAGGAGGAAAAGAACATTCTCATGAACCCTGACAAAGTTGAGAACAAAAGGCACTAAAGTACGATGTAGTACTTATGTTATCAGACCTCGATAATGCAGAGGCTGGTACAATCTTATGAGATGGCTAAGAGTGAACTCAAGCTCACCCTTTTTAGTGAAAAACCTCATCATCATCACGATCCACCAGAATGACGGATGGATCTGAGCCAAATTGACTCGATACCTTTGATAGAATTCGAGCACGAGTTGGTCAAGAGGAACCAACATAAATGGGTACGTGTACACGTTCAGAAATCCTTCTACGTGGGCCATAATATCTTCTCCTCGAGAGGGTATCTGCAACATTACCTTTTCTCACCATCCGCAGTCTCTCTTCACAGCCTCGAGGTGTCCCTCTTCTATTGATCGAATGAACCTCGATGCATGCTCTCGATAGCCCGGAACATCGAGAGGTCTCTCTAGCGTGAAGTATTTAGTCGAGACGAAACATCTCAAGGTTAGTTCGCCAAACATCGGCGGTGTACCACCGGCCAGGAGGGAAGTTGAAGAGGAACTCCCCTCTTCCGAAGTAGTCTGAATTGAAAATTCCTCTTCCAAGGCCTTCGCTTCTTCGATCTCGACAGAGAGATCGAAACCCTTGGCATGCACTTCCTCGAAGGCCTGCCTCTGAGCTTCCAAACAAACATGAGCAGCGACGCGAGCCAGTTTGAGCTCAGCCTCTTCAGATATTTCCCTGCCCCGAGTATTTACAACAACAACATCCTCTTTGTACGAGGATATGAGTGCATCATCTTTAGACTTAACCGTGGACAATGCGACAACCGACTCATCATAAAGCACCTCAAATGTGTGAGCCTCCTCTTGAGAACCTCGAAGAAAACTCTTAGTCGAGGCCAACTCCTCCCGAAGAGTATCCCTCTCTGAGGCCACACTATCCTTGTGCCGCTTCAGATCAAGGATCTCGACCTCTTTGGTCGCGGCCTCTTCTCGAAGCTGCCTCTCTAGGACATCCTTTTGATTAATCTGCAAATGCCGAGTCAAGGCAATAAACACCAAGTTATGAAAATAGAAAGCGAGCTTGTGAATACCAAACTACCTGCTCGATGGAGTTGGCCTGCTCTTGGATTGCCTTCTCCGAGCTTACCCGAAGGTCAATTAACTCATCTTCCTTTCGGGCGTACGAAGCCTTCAGCTCATTCGACTCCGACGTGAGCTTATCAAACTCCTTCTCACGGTGAGCCAGCTCATCTCGTAACTTGGAGAAGACCTAGGCACACAGCTTCGTGACCTACAACACATGAGAAAGAAGTTATAAAGAAAAGGGCCAAAACTCGAAGCATGAAGGTTGTGTAAAAACAATCACATGTTTTTGGAGTCTCTCAGCCTCCTCGATAATAACGGGGGCATCAATATCAATGTCCTCTTCGACACCGACTAAGTAGTCTCTAAATAAATCATCCTCTCCCTGAGAGGCCCCTACATCGGGAGTTTCTTTGTTCTGGGCATCCCATATTTTCCCTAGTGAAATTGATAGGCCCGATTGAAGATCGCTTATGGCATAAACCTCTATCGGGGCTTCCTCACACCCTCGAAGAGCCTCAGGACTGGGCTGTCCTAACTCATCTACCTAGTGCCCTTCGGCTAGGGAGATTCTTTGGACATTAATTGGCTCAGGGACATCATCTAAACCACCCTCGAGAGCCTCTTCGGCCTGAGGTGGGTAACAACAGCAACTTCTGGTTTGGAAGCCATCGGCTCAGCAATATTCGAAGCAGTTATGCTTCCACTTCCCCCAGGTGCTAGCGGGGAGTAATTTATATCTTCACTCCCATCTAGGGGGCTCTTTGTTACTTTTGGAGTTAAAACCGCTGAATCGACCTTAGATTTTTTCACTTTAGCCTTCTTTGGCTTCGAGGACTCAGTCGACTATTTACTTTTTCTCTTCTTCTCTTTGTTAGGTTTGGGGTATCTGCTTCCCCAGGCGGTGCTTCTCTCATCAAAGAGGCCTCTCCTAGACCTGCACAAACACAAAACATAAACACAAGAAATGAGGATACGTTCGAGGATATCTCTTATAAGGAGCTCAAGTACGGCAAGAGTAAAAACTCACCATGATTTTTAGCTTCCCATCGAGCCCTGGCCAGGTCGTGCCATACGTGCTCGGCATATGGGCAAGTCGAATCGAGCTGGCCAACCCAACCTGAGAGATCCTTAACCGCGTCGGGATACCACACGACAACTGCATCATCGAAGGAAGTTAGTTCGTGGGGAAGTTGATCCAAAGGAAAGAGAAAATACTTAATTAACGTATTCACTTATGTTTCATATTCGATTCATCAGCGAATGGCATCTTCTCCAGAGGAATCTGATCTGAAGTCCTAACTCGGACAAAGCGGCTCATCCACCCTTTGTCCTTGTCTTTGTCGGTGCAAACAAAGAGAACCTTCGAGGCCCAACGTTGAAGCTTAATCATACCGCCCCAGTAAAGTCGGGGACTATACATTCTAATCAGATGGTTGAGGGTAAAAGGCATCCCGCCAAATAATGCGCCAAAATGATGGATGGATTTGGTCGAGTGTCGCTCGATACTTCCCACAGAAATCGAGGATCACGGGGTCTATCGATGGCGAGGATGGCTCTACCAGACCTAGGGTAAATGGATAGGTGTATACACTGAAGATGACTTTGTGTGTTGTTATGTCTTCCTCCCGAGAAGGAATCTCCATTGCATCGCCTCCCCCCAATGACAGTCAATTTCACCTTCCCGGTGTCGGTTATCAAGCTAATATATCGAGACATGGGTTCGCACCGCCCCGTTTTCGAAGAAGGCTTGTCAACCTTGAAATCGGAGGAATTTTAACAGTGTCCGGGGATGAACTCCTTGAGACGAGGAGGTACTATGTCCTTGACCTTAGACGAGCGTGAAGATGAAGAAGCTTTATCATCTTGTGGAACAGATTTAGAAGTCTTCGCCATGCTGTATTGGTAAAAAAAGAGCTTCACACGTATAATAATTCTTGATGATTCATCCAATTACGTGGAAAAAGGAAAACATGACAGCTGAACATGATTCTATAAGGAGGTGCGAGGCAAAGAGGCACGGCACGACATACCTACAAGGTAATCAGCTACGGGAAACTCAACCTGATTGTCACAAGAAAGAGACACAGTCAGAATGAATCCGGACAGAACTACGGGCAGATTCAAAGATCTTCAATTAATGATTCACACGTTACACAACCTTCATGCAACAATTACGGTTATTCTTTGTAACATTACATTAATGTAATAATTAGTCATTAATGTGTTATCATTGAAAGAGGTAGACGTTATACTGAAGAATTCCCTATATAAGGGAATTAGAGTTAACTTGTAAGGGACATCCGGACTACAAACATAATACACTTTACTTTTCTGTGCATCTTATTACTTATTTACTTGCTCATTCATAATTATCATTATTTCTTGATTATCAGAAACCTGAGTTCATCCTAAAAATAACTTTAGTCAAGAGATCTAATTCTTTTATTAAACGAATTGGTTCCGTTACCGGGAATATGATAATCTTTGTTTACTTTTCAAACGATATCCTCTATACTATGTCGAACTCCAACGATAATAACCAGCAAAGAGATGGGACTCCATCACCCCTAGATCCCCAGGAGGTTCAAGGGAACAATCCCAAGAAAGATCTAACAACATCAACGTTAATGATAATGATCGAACGGTAGAACAAGAACAAGTGAAGCAAATGATTGCAGAGTATGTGAGCCAGGCTTTGCAAGAATTCACAAGGGGATTACTAGCGGCATCACCTGTGTCAATGACACCACCTCCCAATAATACCATCACCGTGGAAAATCCCCAATATGGGTTGGTAAACTCAGCAAGGGAAGACACTCCTAATGAATCTCGCGAAGCGAGACCAGGTATGACTAATAACTCTGAATTACAAAATTTATTACTAACCTTGCAGAAGCAGGTGAAGGAAAAAAATTGTTGACCCAAGTCACTGCATGGTTTTGAAAATTGTCAAATGTCTACCAAGTTGAACCAGGTCCATCAGGCTATCGTAGTGAAACAGACTCATTGGCATGCGAAGAGTTCATGCGTAGGAGATAACATGTTATGTGAGTTATCTGGGAACTAAGAGGTTGTCTCCTAAAGCGAAAAAGTTTCCAATTGATAAGAGGTTAGAGTTCGAATTCAGCAAGGATAGTAACAAAGGAAGGAAGTAAAGTTTAATACAAACTCTTCCACCAAGGAAGAGTCGCATCAGAATTAAACAAGAACATCTCAATTTTTGGCGCTATATAATGTTAAAGTATTCCTACTAAAGAATCATCGCACAAAGGCAGAAGTAGAACAAGAATTGAAAGCAAAATTCTTAGACATATTTTGCAAGAAGAATCCTTGTGCGACACAAAGGCTACTGACCAGCTAGAAGAACCAGTTTCATCTGTTTGTTTATTGATTCTAGTTGGTTGTAGTAGGTGATTTAATATTGTATCTTTTCAGCTTTCTTAGAAGCAATTGTAATAGGTACACATTGTTCAAGTTAGAGTTAACTTGAAGCTTGTCGCAATTAGATAGAGGCTAGGTTGCTACAAAGGGATTAGAGTTAGTCCTAGGTTTACAAAAGAGTTTATTTTGTAAATGTTGTTTGGCTCAGAGTTGTAGTGAAGAGTTTGTGAAAATCCTACTGAGGAGTAGGTCGTGGTTTTTTCACCTTTTGAGCCAGGTGTTTTCCACGTAAAATCTCTATGTTTTTACTTTACTACATTTATTATTCCACTCCAGTAGATGTTGGAACACTAAGAAGAACCATGGTCTTCTAATAAGACAGCACTCGAACAATTGGACACCACACAAATCACCCCCCTCTTGTGTGGTATTGAAGTATAAAACATCTATTGGTATCAGAGAAGGTTATCCTTGAAAAGGCTAACACCTTGGAAAAGATCAAAATGAGTGCACCACCTGGAAATTTGGAGGGTCAATCAACTGCAAGGCCACCACTCTTCAATGTCCAGTATTACTCCTAGTGGAAGAACAGGATGAAGGACCACCTGATTGGAGAAGACTATGAACTCTGGGACATAGTAATTGATGGTCCTCTAGCTACCATGATGAAGACTGTTGAAGGTGTAGATGTACCAAAGACTAGAGTTGACTGCACTACTGAGGATCTGAAGAAATGGGAGAAGAATGCAAAGGCCAAAAAGTGGCTAGTGCGTGGGCTAGGTTCAGATGAGTATAGCAGAATCCAAAGCTGCACCACTGCCAAAGAGATCTGGGATACCTTGCAAGTAGCCCATGAAGGAACACCTCAGGTAAAAAGATCAAGAGGTACTCTACTATACTCTCAGTATGAAAACTTTACTATGAAGGAAGGTGAGGCAATCCAAGAGATGTACACAAAGGTTCACAACCTTGAGAAAATGAACTTAAGTCTCTTGGAAGAGTAATTCTTGAAGAAGATAGGGTAGAAAACATCTTGACAAGGGTTTTGCCAATTTCCTGGGAAAGCAAGATCACTGCTATCCAGGAATCCAAAAATACGGCAACTCTCAGATTGGACGAGGTAATTGGAAACCTTACTGCCTATGAACTCAGAAGGCAGCCAATGAAGATGGATGGTCCAAAGAAGGAGAGGAGTCTAGAACTGAGGATCACTGAGGGATCAGATCTTGAGGAAGATGAGATGGCCATGGTTACCAAAGAATTTAGAAACTTTCTCATGAGGAAGAAAGGCATTTCCAGAGGAGGAAATTACAACAAAGCTAAATCCCCAGAAAGGCCAACCAACGAGGGATGCTACAAGTGTGGAAAAACTGACCACGTTATCAAGAA
Source organism: Nicotiana rustica (assembly GCA_005239535.1). NCBI lineage: Eukaryota > Viridiplantae > Streptophyta > Magnoliopsida > Solanales > Solanaceae > Nicotiana > Nicotiana rustica. The sequence goes on along the minus strand of ML528214.1, from coordinate 2,049 downwards.
CTGTCCTTAGTGGGAATTGGAATGGAAAAAAGAGAGACATGAAGGAAGGAACAGGAAGAAGGAACTGGTCCAACCCAAGAAAACCACAACAAAAGCTATGGTTACGGCTTGGGGGGAAAGTTCAGATGAAGAATCAGAAGATGGTGAGACTGAAAATCAGGCGCTCATGGCAATTGGAGAATCAGATGAGGAATCACATGAAGGACCAGATGTAAGTATCTCCCATCTTAAAAACAAAATAAAGTTCCTATCTAAAGAAAAACTCTCTGAGTTGCTACTTGATTTCATGGATGATTCTGAAGAAACATCCAAGAGAAGGATCATCTTTCTAAAGAATGTGCAATGCTAAAAGCAAAATGCATGAACCTGGAAATCAGAGTAAGTGAATCTGAAAAGAAAAACACTGTCTTGTTGAACCAGGTTCATCCACTTGAAACTGAGATTCTAGAACTAAAATCTGAAAACTTAAAGCTGAAGCTAGGATCCAGCAAAAAGGTTGTTGATCATTCTCATATCATGTTAGAAGAAAATATGGGAAAACTAAAAAATAAGATGTATGCTAAGGATGAACAGATAAGAACTCTTAAAGAAGAACTTGGCAAAGTCAAACATGAACTAGATCGAACTTGTAAATGGAATAAATCATCTGATGCCTTGACATGGCTTCAAGAGAATCACAGTAGCAACCAGAGAGGGCTTGGCTTGGGGAGTAAATTGTCCAAGTGGGATCCCAAAAGCAAGTATCTCACTCTTCCTGAAAATAATATATGCACCCACTGTGGTAAGACTGGCCACTACAAAATTGAGTGTATTGCAAAAGAGCGGGCCAGTCGGAAAAATGAGAAGTTTGTTAAAAAAAAAAATTGGCTACGAAATTGGGCCAGAAAAACTTTAATTCATCCATTCTCTCATAGAAATGGTCCCAAACTAGTTTGGGTTCTTAAAACTAACCCCTGATTTCCTTTTGAAGGTACAAGTGAGAGGAAGCAGCCAAATTTGATTTTTGGATAGTGGCTGCTCAAAGCATATGACGGGGAACATGGAACAGTTCCTTTCACTTGAAAACCTCAAAGGAGGAAATGTCTCCTTTGGAAATGGAAAGAAAGGTGAAATTATATGGGTTGGAAAAGTAGGTACGGATGACACATGTTCCATTGAACATGTGTAATTGATAGATGGCTTGAAATATAGCATGATCAGTGTGTCATAATTGTGTGACAGAGGTAACCTGGTTGCTTTCACTTCCACAAAATATTTTGTGATTAACGTGCTTACTGACAAGATTTTTTTGTAGGGAAAGAGAATGAATAATATCTATGTCATAGACTTGTCCACACTGTCTGAAAATGAACTCACTTGCTTAAATGTTTTGGACAGTGATCCCCTCCTTTGGCACAAACGACTTGGGCATGCAAGTCTAAATCAGCTTAACAAATTAGTCTCTAAGGACTTAGTGGTGGGAATCCCTAACATTAAGTTCAAGGAAGAAAAGTTTTGTGAGGCATGTGCAAAGGGGAAGCAGGTAAGATCCTC
>ML528213.1:0-17851 GCA_005239535.1 Nicotiana rustica | reverse complement strand
TCCAGGAAAAATTATGTCTGAAGGACTTCTATTTCGAAAGTATATTTGAAAGGTATTTGTCTTGCAGAAAAATAATATTTGAAAAAACAGTTATTGGGAAAGTACATTTGAAACCCTACGTATTTTGAAGGAACTATGTTTCAAAGATCTCTCTTTATGAAAATATATAATTCACATTCGGAAAGAGTATGTTTCAAGGAAGATTTTCCCTATTTCAAAACGATTATATCTTTAAAGCTTTCGACATAAATTCACGATTTAAGGGTTGTCACCCGAGGGTTACCCAACTTTATTGAGTTATTGGCTAAAGGCCTGATGTGAACAAATTGATGCAGTGCTGAGATGTTAGTGCTTTATTGTGTTGGGATTTACGACTTTTGGCTTGCGTTCTGTCTGCTCTTCTTGGGTATTTCTATACGTTGTTTCCGCTGTTTTATATTGCTGCAATTCTTTCCGCATTATATGGTCATGTAGTTAATTGTATTAGGAATCTTTAGATAAATATTATGTTTCAGTCATTTCTATATTTATGACTTCCTGCTTATTAGACCGGTGGTGTCTTGACTAGTCCTCGTCACTACTTCACCGAGGTTAGTCTTGATACTTACTGGGCACCGCTGTGGTGTGCTCATACTACTCTTCTGTGCATTTTTGGTTGTATAGAGCCAGATATTGACTGATGGTAGCTGCATGAATTGTCGCCGAGGAAACTCAAGGTAAACCTGCTACTGCGTTTGCAGGCTTCGGAGTCACCTTCCTGGTACTTTAATTGTCCTTACTCATTCCTAGACAGTTGTATTTAGAATTAGTAGAAAGATTTTGTAGAGCTTATGACTTGTACTTACCGGGTTTTGGAAAACTGTAAACTCAAGCAAGATTTCTATTATCGAGATTGTTAAAGTTCTTTTATTATTGTTATTGTGGTTAAATGTTAGGCTTATCTAGTCCCTAAGACTAGGTGCCGTCACGGTACCCAACGGGGGGAAATTTGGGTCGTGGCAGGTTGTTCATCATTCAGAAGAGGGAGTATTCATATCCTTACTTCCTTTGTTCAGTTCATTTAGCATTTATCAGTTCAGTTATCAGCTATCAGCTTAGTTATCGGTTATTGGTTGTCATATCATTTATCAATTATCATTTCAGTTATCATCTTAGTTTCAGTTTCAGCATTTATAATTCTTTCTTTTAGTTGCTTTACATACCAATGCAATTTAAATGTAATGACGTCCCTTTTGCCCGGGGCTTGCATCTCACGATGCAGGAAATAATTTACAAGTTGACGATTCAAAGCGCTAGGATTCTCGTACCAGCTATTTGGTGATCCCCAGTTCGTTCGGGGAATTATCATTACCTTACAGTCTTCAGTATTTTCAGACAGTCAGTGTTTTTAGTACTTCATTAGAGGCTTCATAGACTAGAGGAACAGTTAGACAGAGTCGCAGGCTTGTCATATTAAGCTATGTTGGCTATAAATATGTTTCAGAATTGTATTAGTAATTCCGCACTTTGATTTATATCATCTAGTTTTTCAGTATATCAACATGTGTTAGTTTATCTTCCACATTTGGTATGCTATGATATAACATGTTGATTCAGTAAGCCAGTTGGTTCGCTCGGTCACATATAGTCAGGCACCGAGTGTCGTGTTACGTCCAGGCCTAGGTTCAGGGCGTGACGGTGAGCCCCAATTCTTTCGAGGTATTATCATTACTTTACAGTCTTTCAGTATTTACAGACAGTCGGTGTTTTCAATACTTCATTAGAGGCTTCATAGACCAGAATAACAGTTAGACAGTGTCGCATGCTTTTTATGTTAAGTCGTGTTGGCTGCAAATATGTTTCAGAATTGTATTTGTGTGGCGCACTTTGATTTATATCATTCAGACTTTCAGTATATCAGCATGTGTTAGTTTACCTTCCGTATTCAGTATGTTATGATATCATACGTTGATTCAGCCAGCCAGTTAATTCGTTCAGTTTCATATAGTCATACATCGAGTGTCGTGTTGCGTCCATGCCCAAGTTTGGTGACAACATACTCTGAGTATACTCTTAATCAACAACTTTCTTTCTTTCTTTCTTAAAAAGCCTATGTCTGCGTGTCATTAAATAATGAAAATAAAATATTATTTTCTTCACACTCGCCAAACTTTTTTTTTTCCTTTTCTTTAATTTCTCCTCCATTTCTGAAGAAAAGTTAGAAAGACCTTTGATAATAAAAAGAGCTAATTCCATTGTAGCTTATACTATTGCTCTACATCAAGCAAGGATTTTTGTGGTACTATAACTTCCAAACAAGCAAGACTAAACTATTGAATTATAGTTAATCTTATAAAGAAGGAGAGAGGGGCAGCCACAAACAGCAGCACATGTTGAAGAAGAGTATTATATCATTGCTTTCTTTTGGGGTCCAAAACAAATTAATGAAAAGCTCTATCAGAATATGATATGCTCTTTTGTCTCTAACTGAAACCAATCATATTCGCCCCTTCCCTTTTTCTGTTTTTTGGTTGTACTCGTAATAAAAAAATTACATTTCTCATGCAAAGCCAATAATCTCTTTTTTATTTAGTTCAAAGACACTCCATGAAATATCGTGATTGTTGGGTGTTTGAAATATGCGATAAGGAACAAGAAGTGTGGTGGAATGATATAATATTTCTTTCGAATTTGACCTTTGTTAGAGAGTATTTTACTTTTAATGTAAAATTTTACGGTGCAAATCTAGGTTTAGTCAGATTCCGATGCAACGGACACTGTAAAGAAAAAAAATGTGGATCCCTTTTTGGCCCAGCCTCAATCAGAATGATATTGAAAACATCTGAACTTACACCCCGTCTTTTTAATTATTTATTCTACATTCATCAATTAACTTAGTAAAAATGATGACATACATGAATTAACTTAGTATAAATGATATTGAAAATATCTTAACTTAAACCCCCGCCATTTAAATTATTTAATCCACATTAAATCTGGTCAGAGAAGACTTCTAGAAACTTCATTTAAACTATAAAGAAAAACGTAGAGAGGGCAGACAACGTCTGAAACTAGTGAATCAGTCTTTCATTTGATCAGATTACGATCTAATCCGCAGTGAAAAGGAAGGGATCACATATTAATGCACATAGTAAGACTTGTTAGTCATAATAAGTATACTCATTAACTTGAAAAAACAAGGCAAGTAGTATCACAATAATATCAGCAAAAATAACTTAAATCCATTTAAATAAATATGCTTGACTTACATTTAAATGAAATAATTGTGTAAATGTACTGTACCAACCATGTTTAAAACTTAAACTCCAAAACTATATAGTGTCAGAGAGATTATGAACCACAATTCAAATTGGAAAAAGAAAATCAAAATGTTGGGACAACTATATTGGAATTTGGAACAACGTATACATAATGTTGGGGTTTCCATTTAGAATATAGTCAACGAGGTTAGAAGAAACCGCGTCATACATATATAGCAAGTCCATGTGGGAGTCAGAGAGCAAAAGGAATAAGTATGGGCCTATGCCATGTGGGATCCTAATTGGACACTCCACATGGCATGTTACTGCTTCTTAGATTCACAACATACACAAAAATAGGTCAACTTAAACATCAATAACAAGGGCGGATCGGAGCTACGGTATTAGGTACGAATTCAAAAGAATCCAAAACTGTCAGCTTAGAATTTATATTTATATTAAAAAATTTATTAAATATGTACTTTTAAATATTTAATTGCGAACTCAATAGTTAAGACAAATTGCAAATGCAATAGCAATCTCAAAATCTATAAACTTCAAATCAATGCGTCACAGTGGATTAATGAGCCTAGGCAGTCAACTCTCAATATAGTCAAATGTGTATCTAAACGTCACATTTGTTTTGTTTGTGTTTTGATGTTTATAATTGCAACAAATCGCTCAACATAGATCTAACTTGATTCTTGGTTGTTTAGGAATGAGGATCCATCATCAGAAGATTACAGTTCTAATAAAAAGTTGGTCGGTTTTTCTGTTTATTCTTTGTCCATTTGTGTATAATTTTTAGTTAGTGTGTTCATTGTTTTATCCAACCAATTTTGTGCATCAAATCAACTATCAATCGAAAAGTTGATAGAGATAAAATTATCCTATACTACATAGCAAGACCTACGTACAATTGTTTATATGTAGAACCCATAAATATGACCTTGTTGAAACTTGTTGTTTACTCCACATACAAGAAGATGAGAATTAACCTATTATATTCGACTTGCAAATTATATTAATTACTCCACACCTAATCTATATATATATAAAAGAGGGAATTGAAAAGATGATTGTGGCATATCTCATGGTAGGGAATTCTATTTATCTTTTTTTTTTTGATTTTTTTTTTTGATTTTTTCCTTTTCAAATCATTTATCTTATTTTAAAAGTCTACATTTAAAACCATTTATCTTTATTGAAGGTTGTGACTTTTCAAGTTCATAACCCCAAATTATTTAATTTGTTATAAATTACTTCTTAGATTGTGGCTTTTTATATCCATAACCCCCATTTGTTAGTGTTATAAATTATATCTTCCATTCTTTTTTTATTCATTGTATTGCATCTTTCCAACCTTATGAAATTTTATGACTTACCTCTCTCAGTTTTGTCATATTTCATTAGTTAGATCTAATTCTAGCAGCAATATCAACGAAAAACATACCCCACATGTTGATTTAGTCATGTATCTTGGTTTTGAATCTGGCAAGTTTTGACTCCTTATCAAGTTTACAATTGTGCTTGATATCATCAAATTTCTTCCTTCAAAACAAACTTCGTCTTAGTATCTCGAAAGGAGGACTACTCCAAAATCTACTTACATCTTGTAAACGCTTCTTCATTTCTTAACCGGTCCTTCATTTTCATCATGAAAGTATTGAAATTCAATTTTTTTATTCCTATGAAAAGTTATTTGTTGAGGAAAATCTATATACCTATCAGCTATATGTTATGATGAATGCACTTTAATTTTATTATGTTGTTGTAACAGAAAAAGCCTATGAAAAGTTATTTGTTGAGAAAAATCTATATATCTATCATCTATATGTTATGATGAATGCACTTTAACTTTATTACGTTGTTGTAACAGAGAACGGTAATGAAAATTTTTAACGGTTCGCAATCTATCAATTTTAAAGGAAGAAATCATAGTGTAGGAATCCTATTTATCTTTTTTCTCATTTTTATATATCGTTGAATAGTTCTAAAACAAGTTTAAGGAATATATCAACTTGGAACAGTTAATAAATAACATTGATAAAAATAAAATTTGGTAGTTGATTTCCACTAAAGGAAGTGATAAAAGCAAGAACCGTAAAGAAGAAATCATGCAGTAAGTCATGGCAATACGTAAGATGGGATCATTTATTTTTCTATTTTCTTTTTAAAAATATTAAGCAAAATCATCTTCAAGCGGTTATGAAGGATAATAATTGAGTTTACAAGTCTCTTAAAAGAGACGATCACATCTAGAAAATAATCTTTTCGTCTATGAAATTGTTGTGTTTTTCAAGATAGAAACGGCCAACGGTCCAAGTGGGTGCAACTTTCCTTTTCCTTTTTTAAAAAGAATTATAGTTTCATCCTGTGCAAAATTATTGTTTGTATTTTAGTTCATTTTTATCTGTACTATAATTTTATATTTTTTTTATGTAAGGAGAAACATCCGATTTAGATTTAAAAAGATAAAGTTAGATATGCATTTATTAATAAAGACATTTATATTCTATTGAAATCACATATTTCTTTAATTTCTTAGAAAATCAACGAGATAATTAAGAAATACACATCAACTTTACATATATGTATTAATCCCTTTATAGATGTGGAGACAATTATATTCTTCCATGGCAAACTTGTAATATGTATAGTGTTAGGTATGGAAATTGCAACCATAGTGTCATTGAAAATGCTTAATATTTATGATTTTCTTCAATTTTTACAATTAAATTATGTATATTTATATTTCTTTTAATGACCACACGACGCGCGGACACATACCCTAGTTAGAAACAATCGCGCCATTGTTACTATTTCTCTTTTCATTTCATATTTAAGCGTTTTACTTTCTGTCTGTGGCTCCAAAACTGTGTCCGCTTTCCTGAAATGAAAATTGTTTCCTGTTGTGGACTTTACTTCTCATTTATAGTTAATACAACTTCAAGAACAGTATATATGTTCTTCATGCATTTGAACCTGCTCGGTCATATCTAGAAAAATAGAAGCACGTGAAATTGGACTGTGCGTAAACAAAATAAGCCGTGATATCAGGATTTACAATGCAGTATTTGGAGTCACTCTTGTTTTTCAAACAAAAGAAAGAAAATTAATGATTGGCTTCAGAGAAGGAGCTAGGATTTGCAACTAGTAGGTTCGGGTTTTTACTTCGTTTATGTTACTGATTTCCAAATTAACAATTTATATGTATTAATATATTTTTTAAGACAAATACAAGGTTTAGACCAAATTTACTGGATTCGTCCAGACCCGCAAATTCTATGCTAGCTCCACCCCTGATTGGCTTTGTACAGTAAGATCTCATTACAAAGCTTAGTTATATGATTATTGTTATTAGATTGTATTTGTAAAACAATTCTAGAGACGAAAATAACGTATAAAGAGAAAATGTAAAAGAAACACAATTTAATCTGAGCCGAATGAATTCACAGTGTTTCCTTAAGGAACTTAATTCCCTCCTAGTACCCAAGGTTGTAGATAATTTCCTCCCGGGATAGAACGAATTACACATTGGTGTAGCAATACTTCAAACCCCAGTGTTTCAGCGAACACAAAGATCGGTAGCAAATCACTCTTACTATTACTTTCTTTGTAGTTAAAATAATACAGAAGAAGGAGAGTTCAGAAATTCATATGAAAAATCTGAGAGAACGGACTGTTATTTATAGCCAATATGTTGAGCTCAAATCGAAGAGGTGCAACTCTTCAGAAGGGTTGTTTACGTAAAACGCTCATAACGCAAATGGTTATTTACGCAACAATAAATCGGGAATTCAAAACGCGGAGGAAACTTAATTTTCCGTTACAAAAAATGAAGAACGGAAAACGAAAAATGGATAACGGAAAACGGACACTTAATTTTTTGTTGGATTTAATATTAATTTTTCGTTTACAAAAAAAATGGATATTTAATAATATTACGTTAATATAAACTATTAACAAACAAATTTGGTGCAAAAAATTAATCAATCAATCGATCAATTGACCAAATCCATATCTGAAGCCGAGCCGAGCCGCGTCGAGCGAGCAACGACGACAACGGCGCGAGGCTTGCCTTCTTCTTAACTCTTTAAGAGCTAGAAGAAGAGAAATTGTAATATATACCCATCAAAACCCTTTTCCTCTTCCAACATGGGACAATGTCCCTTTGTCATGGAGGGAAACTCAAATATTTTATTTTTCCTCCATTTTCCATTCACCCTCTTTTAAGCTACATTAAGCTTAAAAAACCCAACAATCCCCAACATGAATGGAGAATGGATATATCACGAAAATATGCATGAAATCCTGTGTGATTCACAAGCAAGGGTTAATCGCATCTGGATAAGTAGGTTTCTCTTTGAACTTTCCGTAGTGAACTTATGTCGGATATACTCGGTCAATCGGTAGATTTGATATCTTTGAACCGTCGAACTTTGGTGTATACCTAGACAACCATAAGTTACACAATCAACCCTTAACCGTCATTGGTTCTCATTGTTGTGTTTGTTTCAACTATGAACACCGCCCGATTACAAAATTCTCCTTGAAGCGGCTACATTTCACACTTAATAGGCGATTCCTAAACGTTTCATCCCGTAGATACACTATTTGATATACCCCGTATCAAATTGAAATCATTAAAAAATTCTTAATATTTTATCCATGGTACTGAACATTGTCTCAACACGAGAATGGACCAAAATTTATTTGACAATGTTGAACCGTCATTAATGACTTTGTGTGATCTCCTTGAACCTAGATCTTGGGATCTCCAGTCTTCTAGGTAGAGTTACCGCCACAATGACTTGTTCTCTGCCATAGTCCCATTCTCCTCGATGATTTCTCAACTACCTCTCTAGTTAGGCCTTTTGTAAGTCAGACACATTATCGCTTGACTTTACATGGTTAATCGTGATAATTCCTCTAGAAAGTAATTGCCTAATGGTTTTATGTCTTCATCGTATATGACGATATTTACTGTTATACATAACGCTCCCAACCCTTCCAATTGTCGCTTGACTACCGCGATGTATGCATATTAGTGCCAACGATTTAGGCCAAAATGAAATGTCTTCCAAGAAATTTCGGAGCCATTCAGCTTCTTCATCGGCTTTATCTAAGGCTATGAACTCAGCCTCCATCGTAGAGCGGACAATACAAGTTTGTTTGGAGGACTTCCAAGATACCTCTCCTCCTCCAATAGTGAATACATATCCACTTGTGGACTTAGAATCAGTTGAATCAGTGATCCAATTTTCGTCACAGCATCCCTCAATCACCGCAGGATATTTACTGTAGTGCAACGTGAAGTCCAGGGTATGTTCTAAATATCCCAAAACTCGTTTCATTGCCATACAATGAGATTGATCTAGATTGCTCGTGTATCGACACAATTTACTTATAGCACAGGCTATATCTGGTCGTTTACAATTCATGATATAAATTAAGCATCCGAACACACGAGCATAATCCAATTGTGATATGTTTTGGCCTTTATTCTTTGTTGTAACGACCCCACTGGTCATTTTGAGAATTTAAGTTCCTTTCAGCGGTGTAAGGTCTTGAACAACTTCATATTATATATATCGACTTGCGTGCATGGTTGAAATCAACAACCAGATGATTCAGAGTCGAATTGGAAGAAAGATTTTATTTTTGGAACCTTAAGCGGTGAGAATTTGGTCGAAATTTGACTTTGGTGTAAACGGCTCGGGAATAAATTTTGGATGATGTCAGCAGCTTCGTATGGTGATTTTGGACTTAGGCGTGCGTTCGGATTAGGATTGGGAGGTCCGTAGAGTAATTTGAGGCAAAAGTTACAAATTTGAAGGTTTTTGAGAAATTTTACAGGAAGTGGACTTTTTGATATGGGGATCAGATTCCGATTCCAGAAGTTGAAGTAGGTCCGTAATGTTGAATGCGCCTTGTGTTCAAAATTTGAGGTCAACCGGACGTGATTTGATAGGTTTTGACATCGAATGTAGAAGTTTGAAGTTCTAAAGTTCATTAGGCTTGAATTGGGGTGAGATTCATGATTTCGATGTGGTTTGAGGTGATTTGAGGCTTCGAGCAGGTCTGTGTTATGTTATGGGACTCGTTTGTGTGATTGGACGGAGCCCCGGGGGCCTCTGGTGTGTTTCGGGGTGGTTTCAGATCATTTCGGGCTGTTTTGCAATAGCTGATGCTGGTGTATGGTGTTGTTCTTCGCGTTCGTGAGGATCCTATCGCGTTCGCGAAGAAGGATTTGGCTTCAAGGACTTTGTTCTTTGCGTTCGCAGAGAGATCCTCGCGTTCACGAAGAAGAAAATCTATGTTACACAACTCTCACTTTGGAGGCTCATATTTCACAATCTATAAACAATTTAAAGATGATCCAAAAACTAAAGTTGTAGTCCTTTGTGTCTAGTTTTCAGAAAGGTAAACCATTTAGAATTTGGATTTGTGTACAAAAGGTTATGACTGGTACAATACAAACTGTCCGGGAAGATAAAGAAGAAATTTGTGTTGCACAAGGCTGATTTTGGCAGCTTATATCTCAAAATATATAAGGAATTGGAAGATGACAAAAATTGGTGTCTAGTTTTCAAAGCATTAAACAATTTTTCATTTGGAGTTTTGTTCAAACAGTTATGGCCATTATACTATAGGATGTCTGAGAAGAGTTTGGAAATGATTTTTGAGAGTTTTTTTCATCCCGAACGCGATGGGTGGACCGCAAACGCGAAGAAGGAACGTTCAAAAATGAAGATTTGAAGTTCATATCACAAAATTTAATTGGGATCTCGGTAGAAGGCGATTTTTGAAGAGATTCTTGCGTGGGTTTTTGGGGTAAGTGATTCTTACCTAGTTTTGGTTAATTCCCGTGATTATGTCTTTCATTTCAACATTAAATTAGTGATTTAGAGTGGAAAATGTGGAAAGATTTGAGAAAAATTCTTAGGTTGAATTTTGGGGTTTTGATCAAGATTTTGGTATCGAATTTGAGTAAATTTGGTATGGTTAGACTCATAAGTAAATGGGTTTTCGTAATTTATATTTTTTACCCGATTACGAGACGTGGGCCCGGGGAGGCCTTTTTGGCGTTTTTCCTATTTTCTTGCCTTAGCTTCGAATTCATTAGATAAAGTAGTTACTTGTAGTATTATTTACATTATGAAATTTATTTGATTAGATTTGGACCATTCGGAGTTGGATACTCGTGGCAAGAGCGTGGTTTCGGATTGAGTTGAGCGATTAGAGGTAAGTATCTTGCCTAACCTTGTGCGGGAGAACTACCGCTTAAGATTCGAGTCTTCTATGTTGATTGTAGTCCGTGTACGCGAGGTGATGAGTGTGTGCTCGAACTTATTTGTGGGAAGTTTACCTTTTAGGGTTCTTAGGTCCTTGTATTCACCGTGTATGAAGTTGTTCTTGATACGCTTGAGTTCTTATTTGCTAGTTTCACCTCTACATGCTTTAGTTAGAGATAATTGCTTTAAGATTCACCCTTACCGTCTACTTGACCCTGATTTGACTTCACTGAACGTTTTACCTCTTCTATCGTCATGCTATATTTTCATAAACTGCCTATATTTAATTGAAATTATTAGTGTCTCATACTATAATTATTTAGCCTTAATTGGAGTTATGATTATCTTTTTCTACATACCCTTATTTGAATTGTTGAATATCTCTCATAATTGCTCAATCTCAAAAGGAGTTTAGATAACCTATATCTTAGTCGACTTGCCTTTATTTGGAATTATTTGACTCGTGTTGGCTTCTTATGTTGACTTGAATATTGTGGATGCGTTGCTACGTTTATGTTTTTCGCTAGTTAAGTTGTTCTCTTTACACTTAGCATTACTTACCGTGATTATTCCTTGTGAACGAGTTCTATTGTTTCCTTTGTGATTGTATTGATTTACTCAATGTACTTTGTATTACTTTCATTGTTGCTTTGTACTTGTTGTGGTAATGTACGAGTTTTCTACCGTGCTATAATTGTTGTCTTTTTTTGTTGGGATGCATATTAATTTTGGGACTATGAACGTATTCTGGTAGATCCCCCAGCCATGAATATTTATTTTGGGACTAGGAACATTTTCCGGGAGATCCCCCCCTGTACTTTATATTTATTTTGGGATTATGGACGTATTCCGGGAGATCGCCCAGCACTGCATATATATTTTGGGACTACGGACGCATTCCGGGAGATCCCCATGTACTGCATAATAAGTTTGGGACTACGGGACGGGATCCCGGTAGATTCCCCTGTTGATTTATCTGTGCTCGTAGCTACTAATCTTCTATGCTTGGGTGTCCCTCGGTGACCTATACTCGAAGGATATTTACTTGAAAAGTTGTACTTGAAAAGCATTTACCTTGAAGAAACTATGTTTGAAAGGCATTATTTAAAAAGCATTTATCTTGAAGAAAATATGTTTGGAAGACATTATTTGAAAAGCATTTATCTTGAAAGAACTATGTTTGAATGATATTTATTTGAAAATTTATGTTCGAAGGAAGTATATTTCAAAAGAATTTCCTATTGAAAAAGATCATATTTTAAAGATTCCAATATAAGAACATAGGGGGGAAAGTTTACACTTGAAGCATTTGACTAATTTATTGGGGTTGTTGGCTAAGGCCTGATGTAGAAACTATTGCAGTGTTGAGTTAATACTTTGCCTTACTGTATTGTGACTTTCGAATTTGGGTTGTGTTCCCGTCCATCCTTCTGTGTCTTATTATAGTGTTCCGTTGTTATTTGTTGTTTTTCTTACTTATTATAGTTGTTATGTTGTTAGCCCTATTGTGTAGTCATTAGATAGATGCCATGTTACGTCATTCCTATATTTATGCTTGTTCAGTTTATTAGACAAGTGGGTGTCTTGACTAGTCCTCGTCACTACTTCACCGAGGTTAGTCTTGATACTTATTGAGCACCACTGTGGTGTGATCATACTACACTTATGCACATTCTTGTGTAGATCTAGGTATTGATCGTTAGTAGCTGTGCGGATCCTTACTGAGGAGACTCAAGGTAAATCTGCCGTTGCGATCGTAGGCTTCGGAGTCACCTTCTTACATTGTATTCAACTGTTTTTAATCATTTCCAAAAAGTAGTATCTGGACGTTGTAGCAAACTCTGTAGAACTTATGGCTTGTACTACCGATTTTAGGAAATTGTAAAATTATGTAAAGGTTTCCATATCGAAACTATTAGATTCTCTTTAATTGTTGTTGTTATTCATAAAAGGTTAGGCTTACCTAGTCCCTAAGACTAGGTTCCATCACGATACCCAACAGAGGGAAAATTGGGTTGTGACATTTGCTAACGCAAGATTCAAGTCAATTGGAGTCTTTGCAACTTTAAACCCTAAGTGCTTGAATTTTCCAAGTACCGTCTTAATATAATGAGATTGTGACCATGACAGACCTTGAGGAGTATTATGGATCTTAATCCCCAGAATTAAATCAGCAACTCCCAAGTCCTTCATATCAAACTTGCTAGTTAGCATATGGTTAGTCTCATTTATGTTGGCAATGTCATTATTCATTATCAGTATATCATCGACATATAAGAAAATAATGACTATGTAATTTGGAACATTTTTAATGTACACACATTTATCACATCCATTTATCTTAAAACCATTTGACAACATTGTTTGGTCAAATTTCGCACGCCATTGTTTGGGTGCTTGTTTTAGTCCGTAAAGGGACTTAACAAGTCTACATACCTTCTTTTCTTTACCTGGAACCACAAGCCCTTCAGGTTGTTCCATGTAGATTTCTTTCTCCAAATCTCCATTTAATAAGGTTGTCTTAACGTCCATTTGATGACAAGACCATAAACTGCAACTAATGTTACTAACATTCGTATGGACGTAATTCTTGTAACTGGATAGTATGTATCGAAAACAGTCAGGACTTTCTCATTGTATATACCCTTTGACCACGAGTCTTGCATTATATTTATCAATAGTGCCATATCTTTCATTTTCCTCTTAAAAATCCATTTAGAACCCAACGGTTTATTTCTAGGAGGAAGATCAACCAACTCCCATGTATGGTTGTTCAATATGGATTCTATTTCACTATTGACTGCCTCTTTTCAAAACAATGATTCTGAAGAAGACACAACTTCTTTATATGTTAGAGACTTATTTTTCAATAAGAAAGTCACAAAATCTGGTCCAAATGAAGTAGACATTCTTTGACGTTTACTATGTCTTGGATCCTCCTTATTAAATGTACTTTCTTTTGTTTCTTTCCGAGGTATTTTAGATCCTTCACCAATCGACTCACATTCCTTTTTATACGTATATATATTTTCAAAGAACTCACCATTATCTGATTCTATAACCATATTATTATGAATGTCGGGATTTTCTGATTTACGAATCAGAAATTGATATGCTTTACTATTGGTCGCATATCCTATGAAAACACAATCAATGGTTTTCGATCATATTTTTACCCTTTTGGGTTTGGGAACTTGCACTTTTGCCAGACACCTCACACTTTAAAATAATTCAAGTTGGGCTTCCTTCCTTTCCATTTTTCATATGGAATGGATTGCGTTTTGCTATGGGGGTACTCGATTTAGTATCCGGTTAGCCGTAAGAATGGCTTTCCCCCACAAGTTCTATCGCAAAACAGAACTTATCAACAATGCGTTCATCATCTCCTTTAATGAACAATTCTTTCTTTCTGCAATCCCATTGGATTGGGACATGTAAGGGGGCGTTGTTTGATGAATAATTCCATATTCTAAAAATATTTCTTCAAAAGGAGATTCATATTCACCACCCCTATCACTTCTTATCATCTTGATTTTCTTGTTAAGTTGCGTTTCAACTTCATTTTTATATTGCTTGAATGCATCTATTGTTTCATCTTTACTATTAAGTAAGTATACATAACAATATTGAGTATTGTCGTCAATAAAAGTTATGAAATACTTCTTTCCGCCGCGAGATGGTATTGACATCATGTCGCAAATATCTGTGTGAATTAAGTCTAAAGGATTTGAATTCCTTTCAACTGACTTATAAGGATGTTTAACATACTTAGATTCCACAAATATTTGATATTTTGATTTATCGTATTCTAACTTAGGCAATACTTCCCAGTTAATCATTTTCTGCAAGGTTTTATAATTGACATGACCCACACGTATATGCCATAAATCATCTGACTCAAGTATGTAAGAAGAAGCTGGAATTTTATTATTCTCAACAACCATTACATTCAGCTTGAAAAGGCCCTCAGAGAGGTAATCATTTCCTACAAACATTTTATTCTTACCTATTACAACCTTATCAGATATAAAAACACATTTAAACCTGTTCTTAACGAGAAGTCCAACAGAGACTAAGTTCTTCCTAATATTGGGAAGATAAAGGACGTTGTTCAAAGTCACCACCTTGCCAGAAGTCTTTTTCAAAATTATCTTCCCACATTCTTCAAATTTGGCCGTTGCAAAATTTCCCATTGAAAGCGTCTCTACGATCCAATGCAAGCACATGTAGCAAATGCTTCTCTAATAGCACAAACATGGTGAGTGGATCTAGAATCAATCCACCACTCCTTAGGATTTCCCACCAGGTTGTATTCAGAAAGCATAGTACACAAGTCATCAACATCTTCGTGCTTTTGCTTTCTTGGAGTCTCTTGCTCTGTTCTTTATACTGTGGTATCAAAGCCAACCCATCCTTTCGGAGGGAGGAACAGTTTTACTAAATATGTCTGAGTCGTTTCCATCATCCTCTTCCCTAGAAAAAATGAATATGTCTCCTACTCTATATAAAACCTTGTCCAAAAAATATGATTACCTCTATGAAGTCGATATCCTACCCGATGAACATAAAGTATCTTCCACTGAACTACCCCTCATAAACCCTTACTCTGTTTTTGCCAAAAAATCATTTGCACCATGGACCCAAATCCGTTCCTTAGTCCAACATTAACCAAAAGGAGTTAAAGAATATGTTGTTGCCTCAAAACCTGACCAGGAGGAGAAAATGCTTTACTCTTGAATATTGATGCTACCAAAGGAAACACCATGTGCACCCAAATACCCAGACAAATTTCCAGAGAAGAGCTTGTCAAAATTCTTCCTGATTCCTGGATCACAAACTATGAGAGACTAAGGGAACCAGAAGAACCTCTACAATCTGGTGAGCCAAGTTTTACCAAAAGAAATGACAAAACCATTTCCATAATCTTCGATCATTCCCATCTCAAAAAAACCAATAAAACTAACTTTTCCTGCCAAATGATCCAACCCAAAGACAAAAACCCTGACCCTGAAAGGGAACCCTTAAGGAATATATAAACTATCATGGAAGAACATGACTGGTGTAGACACTTTGACAAAGACGACAAAAGAGTTTGGTGGTTCAAATGCCCCTTTACGGGACACTACCCTTGGGATCTCGATTGTGACTGCCAAGGCTGTTTTGAAGATCCAAGTGAAGAATATAATGAACACCACTAGCGCCATTGGGAAAGATTTGGCTTGAATAAGACCAAACCAAAATCCAAGAAAAAGGGGGAAACTACTGAAAAACAGTTTGAGCCAAATACGAAAATAAAGCTCTTCAATTGGCTCATTAAGTCGTCCAGGTAAATATGAATTTCTTGTCAGTTACAAACCCCAAGAATGGCCAAAATTACCAGAAAAATTCACTCCAAGCTGGAAAGATAATAAAACCTCCTAGAACCCAAACCGCCGTTGGCTCGTAACCCAGAATCTAAAAAGCCACCTGAACCTAAAACTCCATCAACCCAAAATTCCACACACCCACAAATATTCATGATGAGCCCTTCAAGTTCCAGCCATACCCAAGATTTTCCTCCATTTCAACCTTTTGAAAATGAAGGTATCAGCCATGCTCCAAAAATCCCCAAGTAAAACATAGTACTACTTTCTGGAGAAAAACCCCCCAACAAGTGACATCGAAGGAACAATGAACTTGCAATCAGAAAATTCTATCTGCCAAAACAAAGTGCTCAACAAATATTGGCAACACCATAAAAAATGTGGCCCATACACCAAACAAGTTTATGAGCAAAGTGGCAACAATTGAGAAAAAGGTGGAGCGGACATCGTCTCAGCATACAGGACTAATCAAAGCCTTGGAGCTAAGATTGGAAAATTTACAATATGAGATTTTTTCACCGGGAAATTCACTTTTCCAGTTCTTCCAACAACAACAAAAGGAGATGATTTTACTTAGGGAACAAATCCAACTCTTGAGAAATGACCGCTTTCAGTCACAAAGAACCCCACTTTTCTCTCCAAAACCTACCTTCTATCCCATGTCAACACAAGCATATTCCCCACCGAAATTGGACAAACACATTTTCTACTTTTCCTACTACCTCACACAATCCTATCTCTTTTACCCAACCCTTAAAAGAAGAAACTGAATTCGATATTGCAAAAATGGTTTGGGAAAGAAAAGATGCTCTTGCATCCAAAAAACAAACCAAGAAAAGGCGAGACCACGGAGAAAGTTCAAAAGGGTCCAACCCGGAAAGTCTAATGATTTCTAATAAGAAGATTCCGGACTTCTATTTCTCCCAGGCAAGAGACATGTCAGAAGGAGATGCTACATGGTCAGAATCTCTAAATTCCTCTGACGATGATTCAATGGAAGATAGCTCTCAATCAAGCAATGATTCCACAGCAAACTCTTCCGAAGAAGAAGATCCCCCAATATTTGTGAGCCAACCAAGAGACCCAAAAATATCTGAAGTAGAGGAAGATCAAGAAGGCATGACGGATGAACCAATCCCAGAAAGAAGACATGAACACATGGCGTCAAAACCAATCGGTACTGGCTTTCACACTTTCAGCTTTGATGACATCAAGGTTTCGAAATGGCCTCAAAGGATCCAAGAAATCTATACTTGGATGGTGACCCAAATTTTGGTGGAACGAGAAAAATATATCATCCTGTCAGAACTAACTTAACAGTTCTCAGGAATCCTCAGAGACTGGTGGAATTCACTTGGGATTCAAGACAAAAATACTTTTCTTACATCCCAGGATTTTGCCTTCAACATCAGGATCCTACATGAAGTTTTCTGCGGAGACACTGGCCAAAGGCAGGAGAAAATGCGAAGACAACTCTTTTAGATGAAGTGTGTGTCATTCGATAGAAATGACATTGACATGCATTTTCAAAAAATGGCAAAGACATATTTTGAAATCGGCGGAGACATTAACCTGAAGCAAGCCTTTGTCTCTTCCTTTCCAAAGTTGTTCTATATATAGGACGCCTTGTCCTATATAAGGGAGGCCTTGTAGTAGTTCGGCTTTCCAACAGCTTTGTAAGGGAAGAGACAAAGGCTTGCTTCAGGTTGATGTCTCCGCCGATTTCAAAGTATTTCTTTGCCATTTTTTGAAAATGCCTGTCAATGTCATTTTTGTCGAATGACACACACTTCATCTCAAAGAGTTGTCTTCGCATTTTCTCCTGCCTTTGGCCAGTGTCTCCACAGAAAACTTCATGTAGGATCCTATTGGCCCATGTCACTGAATAAGTTTTGAAGATTGACAAAAGGCGTCCAGTTGAACCAGGTCCATCATAGCATACACTTCTGAA
>ML528207.1:22827-33278 GCA_005239535.1 Nicotiana rustica | reverse complement strand
TATATATATATATATATTCCTGTTGCTTTCATTTATGAAAATATTGAGGAAGTTGTGAGAAATGCAGTTTAACTATTTTATGATTGTTGAGGTTTACATGGCTATTTGGTTTCATTTGATTATGGTCAATTATTGTTGAAAGTGTGTAAAAAGTGTTAGTTGTTCTCTTGATTCTATCATGGTACATAAAGACTGAGCTGGGTTGACAGCGTTACGGTGTTTACATATATTCTGGTTGGTTTTATTGTGAAATGATATTTGTTAAAGTTTACAAGCTATTGTTTTCTGTTTGCAATGGTTGAATAAAAGTGTTGTGAAAGGCTTGGCCTGAACTGTGGAAGTTATTGATAAACCAATAAAAATTGATTGTGATAAGGGACGAAATTGATTGTGATAAAGGGCGAAATTTATTGTGATAAGGGGGCAAAATTGATTGTGATAAGGGGGCAAAATTGATTATGATAAGGGTGGAGAAATTGATTGTGATAAGGGTTGATAAATGATTATGATAAGGGTGGACAGGTGGGATCGGGTTGCACGCTGCAACAAGACAGTGATAAGGGTGAATAATTATGTTTTACTTATTTTAATTACAAAGATTTGGAAATACATGTTTTGCTCTACGATTTTTCTCATATTTTGTACATGTGGCTATCTTAAGTAAAGTTTTGAAATTTGGAAACTTATTTGAGGATTGGTTATAGCTGAGACCTGGAAAAGGTGACCAAGTTATTTTAGATTGTTGTTGCAGTTGTTATTATTTACTTGTTTTAGATTTCTTTCTTGTTTTATTATTTATTATTGTCGCATGTTATATTGTTAATGCCCCGCCTTAGCCTCTTCACTACTTCGTCGAGGTTAGGCTCGGCACTTACTCAGTACATGGGGTCGATTGTACTGATACTACACTCTGCACTCTTTTGTGCAGACCCAGGTACCGCTCAGCAGTAGAGGTTTTAGAGCAGCTATTCATTCACTCTGAGACACGAGGTATATCTGCCGGTGTTCGAAGATCCCGAGAGTCTTCTCCTATTTTCATAAACACCGTTTTATTATATTCAGAACAGTCACACATTATTTCTTTTAGATCATTATTTGTAGTATTCTTTAGTAGTTCGTGAATTATGACACCAGACCTTGGGTTAGTTTTAGAGTTACTTATATAATTAGTTTGTGGCTCGGGTCATTTAAGTGTTTATTATTTTATGTTCGGAATTATTCATCTAAAGTCAGTAGCTTAAGTTTATTTTATAATTGTTCATTATGTTTAAATGGAAAATCAAAGGAAGAAGTTAATCGAACTCTAACATTGTCTTGCCTAGCAAGTGTGGTGTGAAGTACCATCACGATCCCTAAGGTTGGGGGAATTTGGATCGTGACAAGTTGGTATCAGAGCACTAGGTTTCTTAGGCCTCACAATTCACGAACAAACTTGGTAGAGTCTGAAGGATCGATATGGAGACGTCTGTACTTATCTCTTAGAGGCTATGGAGTAAGGAACAAGTTTACTTCTATGCTACTCTATCATGCGAATTTATTCTACCATTGATGATTGAACTAATCTATTCTTGTCCTCTCATAAATCTCGACAACACGCAAAGCGTCTACAAACGGACAAGAGATAGAGCTCCAATGATAGCTACGATTAGGGGATGATCACCCAGTGAATCATGTATGGGTGCAACGGACCTTGGCATCTGGTTGATTTATATGAGCTCTGGAGTTTAACATTGTGTATTATCAAACACTGTGACCTGTGACTTCGTTCCAAGTGGGGAAGTCCACCGTCAAGGAATAGATTGCGAGGTCATGTGTTATATCGGTTTTGTCTTGGAATGTATAAGGCCTGAGATTTTGCAAGAGATAAAGTTGGGACTTGCGATATGTCCTCCTCCTTAATAACCCTATACCTCAGTACCAAAGGAGTTTTATAGCCAACTTTAAAGCTACAGAAGGTCTTCTTAGTGTGAAAGTGACGGTTGCAGATTTTGGGGTGCTCCAGAGGGAGTACAGTGATTGACGAGCTTCTAGACTATATGGTTCGTGCCAAGAATTATATGTATAGAGACTTACCTTAGGGATCATTGTGCATCACGATAAGAGTTACCCCAAACAATAACGAAGAGCATATGAATAAATGTGGTAGCTCAGCAGTGTTAATTCAGCATAGTAAAAGAAGAAATGGGCCGCCGGTATTTGTAGCAAGCCTATGAAGAGGACGACCAGCCAATGCAACACAAACTACTTGAATCATTTCTCATAAATGTTATTGAAAGAGTTTGTTTCTCGGACTCTCCATAATGCGTGGCGCATAGGGTTTGAACGGTTGCGTAAGGTCACCGTGATGGTGTTAGGACATGCCATCAGATTCAATAAGTTAGCCCGTCATACTCCTACTTCGGTTCATATAGCTTGAGGGAAAGTCCACAGACTCACTAAAGAACTCAATTATGATCGTAAAATTTTGTACGACTCAGGGCAAGTTTATACTTCATTTTGGCTAGTGGTAGAAATTTCTTAGATGTTAGAATGTGTCCGAGATGAGGAAAAGTGGAAGCTCAGGAGACTAAGAGGTCTCGAGGTTCTAAATGATTCATTGGATTTTTCTTTGCAAAAACAAATTATTTCGGCAGGGGCTCGGGCAACCGACCAGTCCAGTCCGTATATCTGATTACTCAGAGTGCTTCAATGATTTCTTTTAATGCACCATCGCTACGAGATTCCTACAGCGGTTATTCCAAGTTATGTGGTATAAACTCGGTATGAGCAGGCGAATCATTTCATCAGATCACTCAGGCTACGTGCCCCATTGTAGTTACAACTCAACTTACATGACCAGCTAGGGAAAAAGGGGTCGGAATGTCGAAGTTGGAGGTCAGATCCCTAAAGGTGGAGACCCAGCCTATTAATATATTTTCTATGGTATGGCTGAGGTCGTTACATCAAATGATGCCATTACAAGAACAATCTCTAGTTATTATAAAGTGATAATTTCCTTAACTTGATTCGGTTATGAGTATCTAAGAAAGTCCTTCTAATATGCTCCACTCTCGGGTGAGCTTCGTAACTCTGAAATCTACTTATGTGAATACTTGTATTGAGAAATTCTATGGAGATAGATAAGTCTATCATTACGTGTTGTAATTTTGGTTAATGGAAAATATTTAAAAAAAAGAAAGGGAATGTTTCGAGTGGCATGATGTGCATATTACTTGTGATTCATAACTGAGGGCGAGATCCTCACATTTTAATATGATTTAATATGTTTAAATCAGGCTACGAGCCACGGTGGAAGTTATATAAGGACGGGATCCTTGTGATGAAAATTCTTGTGTTTAAATTTTTCCTGTGCAAAAAAAAATACTATAGTACTAATAGGGAGTCATTCCTGTTAAGTTTATTTGAAATTTTTTATATAAAATTATCTATGCATAATTTGCCAAATCCGTGTTATAATTATTGAGCTTTGACCTACGAGGTAGGTGCCCGCCCATGTGGCGTTAAATGAGACACGTTAATTCGGGTAAATAATTATGAGGTCTTCAAGCATCCTATCTCATTATCAGTATTGTGAAGGTTTGAAAGGATATTATTGTTAATGTGAAGCTATTTGATAATTATGTAATTGGCTATGAACAACTATTAAGAAAATAGAGGCAATCAAGACCTGGCCTAGACCTACTACAGCCACGGAAATCATGAGTTTCTTGGGTTTGGCGGGTTATTGCCATCGTTTTGTGGAGGGGTACTCATCCATAGCAGCCCCAATGACTAAATTGACTCAGAAAGGTGCCCCATTTAAATGGTCAGATGAGTGTGAGACGAGCTTTCAGAAGCTCAAGACAACCTTGACTTCAGCACCGGTGTTGGTGTTACCATCAGGTTCAGGTTCTTTCATGATGTATTGTGATGCTTCATGAGTTGGACTTGGAGCAGTATTGATGCAGGATGGCAGAGTAATTGCATATGCGTCTCGTCAGTTGAAAGTCCATGAGAAGAATTACCTTGTTCATCACTTAGAATTGGCAGCCATTGTTCATGCATTGAAAATTTGGAGGCACTATCCTTATGGCGTGTCGTGTGGGGTTTTGATTGACCATCGCAGTCTCCAGTACTTATTCAAGCAGAAAGATCTAAATATGAGGCAGAGGAGATAGTTAGAGTTACTGAAGGATTATGGTGTCACCATATTATATCATCCACGGAAGGCCAACGTGGTGGCCGATGCATTGAGTAGGAAGGCGGTGAGTATGGGCTGCCTTGCGTATATTCCAGTTGGTGAGAGACTGTTGGCCTCATATATTCATACATTAGCTAATCAGTTCATGAGGTTCGATATTTTGCCCAGCAGCGTTCTAGCTTGTACAGTCACTCAGTCTTCTCTAATTGAGCATATTCGGGAGCGGCAGGATGATGACCTGCATTTGATGGTCCATAGGGACATAGTTCGGCACGGTGGTGCCAAGCAGGTTACACTTGAAGATGATGGTGTTTTGAGGATGCAGGGTCGGTTATGTGGGCCTAATATTGATGGCCTTCGTGAGTTCATCGTTGAGAAGGCTCACAGTTCTAAGTATTCGATTCACCCAGGTGCAGTCAAAATGTACCAAGACTTGAGGCAGCATTATTGGTGGAGAAGAATGAAGAAGGACATTGTTGCGTATGTGGCTCGTTGCTTAAATTGTCAGCAAGTAATGTATGAGCATCAGAGACCTGATGGTTTTCTTCAGCAGATAGAGATTCCTGAGTGTAAGTTGGAGCGTATCACTATGGACTTTGTTGTTGGGCTCCCACGAACTCAGAGGAAATTTGACGCAGTTTGGGTTATTGTGGGTAGGCTGACTAAATCCGCACATTTCATTCCTACGGAAAGTACTTATACTTTGGAGCGGTTGGCTGAGTTATATATTCGAGAGAATGTTTGCCTTCATGGTGTGCCCGTGTCTATCATTTTTGATCGGGGTACACTCTTTACTTCGCACTTTTGGAGGGAAGTTCAGTGTGAGTTGGGTACCCGAGTAGAGTTGAGTACATCATTTAACCCTCATACTGACGGGCAGTCCGAGCGTACCATTCATATATTGGAGGATATGCTCCGCGCTTGTGTTTTTGACTTTGGAGGTTTGTGGGATTAGTTCTTGCCATTAGCGGAGTTTGCTTATAATAATAGTGTGATGACCCAAAAGGTCATCCTAAGTAAATTTAGCTAAATCTGTGCTCCGAGGCCCCGAAAGCCTCCGTTAATCTCACCCCGGTTCGTGCGCATCCCGGGCAGGTAGCCGGGAAGCTTTTATGTGAAAACTTGATGAAAAATAAAATTTCTAATAATTAATTGATTAAAGTTGACCTTGGTCAACATTTTTGGTAAATAGACCCGGACTCGTGACTTGAAAGTCCCGGAGGGTCCGTAGGAAAATATGGGACTTGGGCGTATGCCCGGAATCGAATTCCAAGGTCCCAAGTCCGGGAAATGAATTTAAAAAAAAATTATTTTCTGAAAATAATAAAGATGTTTGAAAATGAATGTTGATGTGAAAACCGTGTTACCGGGTCCGTATTATGGTTCCGTAGCCTGGAATAGTTTTTGATATATGTTATGTAAGTCACCTGTGAAATTTGGTGTAAAACGGACTTGAAATGACGTGTTTCGGATCAAAAAATGGAAAAAGATTGATATTTTATGAAGTTTGAGAAAATTCTATATATTTTGGAGTTTAATTCATTGTTTTTTATGTTATTTTGGTGGTTTCATTACTCGAATAAGTCTGTAGGGTGATTTTGAAGTCGTGTGTACATTGGGTTTGAGGTTCCGAGCGCTCGGGTGAGTTTCGGGTAGGTCCCGGGATGTTTTTAGGCTGAAAATATAGCTGTTGGAGGTCACAGAACTCGATCCCTGAACTAACCACCGCTGTCCGCGGTCCTATTTTCGCGGACCGCGCTGAGGGCTTCGCGGCCGCGGTCATTTTTGTCACGGACCGCGGTGGGGAGCTGGACCACTGGTCCAACTTTGGAGGTCTATATCTTTTGATCTACAAGGAATTTCGAGATTATTCAAAATCGAAAGTTGTATAACTTCGTGTCTAGTTTCCAGAAAGGTAAACAAATCGTAATTCGGACATCTGTAGAGAAAGGTATGGCCAAAATACTAAAGCATGTCACTGCAGTCATTTTTTTCACGGTTTCTTCATCTTTTCTTGTCATTTGCTACCGCGGCCGCGGTCGTTTTTTCAAAACACTCCTTCTCCAAAATATTTGTAAGTGATTTCTAACTCATTTTTACTCCTTAACTTCTTTTTACAAGATTTGACACTAGAATCTAGGCCTAAAATCCTAAAATCAAAGTAGAAATTAAAGGTTTTGGGTAGAGTTAGGGTTTATGGGATTTTGGGTAATTCAACCTGAATTTGGGGTTAAATTTTAAAGCAAATTATATATTGGAACTCGTGGGGGTATGGGTAAGCAGGTTTTGGTCCGAGCCTCGTGTTTGGACCAAGCAGGCCCGGGGTCGAATTTTGGTATATTTGGAAGAATGCTAGGAATTGTATAATTAGGCTATGGGATTGTATTAATGAGTCATTATTGATGTTAATAAGTTAATTATGTCTAGATATTGTCGTTTCAGAGTTGAATTCAAAAGGAAAGGCGGTATTAGAAGCTTGAATTGCTATTCTTGGACCCGAGGTAAGTGTCTTGCCTAACTTTAGTGAGGGAATAGGTATTGTGCCCTATGTGTTATGTGTTTATCATGTTCAATGCATAGGTAAGGTGACGAGTACCTATGCATTGTGTGTCAAAGTATGCCCGTGAGTCTGTTTTGCTTAATTCCTTGTTATTGCCTAAATGATTATCGTCTTATGAAGTGTATCTTTGGAAAGTTACGTCCTCGTAAGGAATTGGTTATACCTGAGACCCTTGCCGGGAAAATGTCTTTGACTTTGGTTGTTATTCCCCGTGTCGGGAGGTTGTGAATTGAATTCCGGTAATTGATTTCCTTGCCAAGTTTGTGATTTGTTGTTGATATTACTTGGGTGAGGAAGAGAGTAAAGCATGGAGGGTGATGCCGTGCCATTCATTAATATCATTCATTATTTATTTATTGCAATGTGAGGAAGAGAGTAAAGCACGAAGGGTGATGTCGTGCCATTCATTCATATCATTCCTTTATTTATTATTGCACAGTGAGGAAGAGATTAAAGCACGAAGGGTGATGCCGTGCCATTCATTTCATTTATTATTGCAAACATTTCATATATATTTACCTGTTGCATAGTGAGGACGAGAGTAAAGCACGAAGGGTGATGTCGTGCAATTCATTTATCTGTTTATTTATTGTATTCAGCATCTCATTTTGATAATTACATGTTGCCCCATTACTTGTTCCCGTATCCCTTGCTTATCTGTTAAATAATTGTCACTTCCTTGCTATATTTTTGGTAGCACTATATAGGTAGATTATTGTCGTCGTGTCTAGCCTCGCCACTACTTCGGCCGGGGTTAGGCTCAGCACTTGCTCAGTACATGGGGTCGGTTGTACTGATGCTACACCTGCACCTCTCTATGTTGTTCAGATCCCGCAGCCGGACCCGGTGGACAATGATTGAGTGAGCATCCTTCAGTCCACTTCGGATATTACAAGGTAGACCCGCAGACGTTCATGGGCCTTGGCGTCTCCTCTATCCTTATCTTTCTATTCTGTCTTATTTTTCTTAGTTCTAAGACAGTTTATGTATATTTCTTCAGACTTTGTATTTAATAACCTCTTAGTCATTTTGTGAGTTTGTGACTCCAGGTTTTGGGATTATGGAGACGTATTGTATTTTGTAAATTTCACTTAGTTTTGAAACTTATCTACTTTTGTTGTTAAAAATTTTAAATGGTTCCTAATTGTTTCCATTAATTTCCGCGTTATTATGTTAGTGTAGTTTAGACGTTGGCTTGTCTAGCGGGTTCAACGTTAGACGCAGTCACGGCCGGAAGGTGGGATTTCGGGTCGTGACAAGTTGGTATCAGAGAACTAGATTGCTTAGGTCTGACAACTCACGGACAAACTTGGTAGAGTCTGAGGGATCGGTATGGAGACGTCTGTACTTATCCCGTAGAGGCTGCAAAGTTAGGAATAACTTCACATCCTTCATTCTTTGTCGTGCCAATTAAATTCTAAATACTAATTGAGTCTTTAATTACTCTCTCGCAGATGGCGAGAACGTGTGCTTCCACATCGATCGATCAGCAGCCCGACCCTCCTATTGAAGCTCCTACGAGGGGCTGAGGCCGTGCTAAAGGCCGAGGCAGAGCTATAGCAGCGGCCCCAGTAGAGGACCCACAGTTATATTATGCCGGTAAGGTTCCTGCTCAGACAGTCTCAGTTGGACCAACTCAGGTCGCAGAGGGGTTCATTGCTACCCCGGTGCTTCAGGACGCTCTAGTCCGCTTGGTGGGACTTATGGAGAGTGTGGCTCGGGCCGGTCCTCTTCCTACTGCACCAGCTGGTTCTCAGGGCGGAGGAGGGACCCAGACTCTTGCTACTCACACACTCGATCAGTTTGCCACTCAGTTCCAGACTCCAACACCTCAGACAACTAGAGTAGCTCAGCCGGGTATTGTGGCACCGACAACCGAGGGTGCAGCTATGTCAGCAGATGCTCTATGGAGACTAGATCAGTTCACCAAATTATTCACTACTACTTTTACGGGTGCACCGTCAGAGGATCCACAGGATTATTTGGACAGCTGTCATGAGGTTCTTCGGAACATGGGCATAGTGGAGTCCAATGGAGTTGACTTTGCTACTTTTCGGTTATCTGGCATAGCCAAGACTTGGTGGAGAGACTATTGCTTGACCAGACCAGCTGGGTCTGCACCTTTGTCTTGGGCTCAGTTCTCCGAGCTATTCTTGGGGAAGTTTCTTCCCATTACTCAGCGAGAGGATCTTCGGAGGCAGTTTAAGCGCCTCCAGCAAGGATCTATGTCTGTCACTCAGTACGAAACAAGGTTCATCACTCTATCCAGGCATGCACTTATGATACTTCCCACTGACCGTGAGAGAGTGCGGAGATTTATTGAGGGCTTAGCTCAGCCCATCAGACTCCAGATGGCCAGGGAGTCAGGTACTGATATTTCATTCCAGGAAGCGGCCGATGTGGCCATGAGGATTGAGATGATTTTGTCACAAGGAGGTGGTCAGGGGGCTGACAAGAGGCCCCGTCACTTTGGTAGATTCAGTGGACCCTCATCCGGAGGCAGGGATTCTTTCAGTAGGGGTCATCCACCCTGAACTTTTCAGTCAGCGCTTCAGGTATCTTACCACGCACCGCCAGCTCCTATTAGTGCACCACCAGCCCCTATCAGTGCACATCCACTTCAGAGATACCAGGGTGGTTATCAGGGTTGTCATGGAGAGTTCCAGAGTCATCAGCCACATCAGCAGAGACCTTGTTATTCTTGTGGTGTTCATGGGCACATTACGAGGTATTGCCCCAAGACTTCAGGTAGTTCTCAATATCAGGGTAATCGCGCCATGGTCCCTGCAGCAGGTGCACCCCCACCCCTTCAGCCAGCTAGGGGTGGTGGTCGTGGTGCTAGAGGTGGAGGTCAGACTCATAGAGGTGGAGGGAAGGCCATGAGAGGTAGAGGACAGCCCGTAGCAGGTAGACCCAAAGATGTGCAGGTTGGACGGGCTCAGCCCCGGTGTTATGCTTTTCCTGCTCGTCCTGATGCTGAGGCTTCTGATGCAGTTATTACAGGTACGGTTTCAGTTTGCAGCCGAGAGGCTTCGGTGTTATTTGATCCGGGTTCTACATTCTCCTATGTGTCTTCATATTTTTCCCCTTATCTGAGTATGCCTCGTGATTCCTTGAGTACTACTGTACATGTGTCTACACCGGTGGGTGATTCTATAGTGGTAGACCGACTCTACCATGCTTGCGTAGTAGTTATTGGTGGTCTGGAGACTCAGGTTGATCTTTTGATTCTTGATATGGTTGCCTTTGATGTTATATTGGAGATGGATTGGTTATCCCCCTATTATGTTATTTTGGACTGTCATGCCAAGACAGTGACCTTGGCCTTGCCAGGGGTACCTCGTTTGGAGTGGAGGGGGACTCCTAGACATTCTCCTGTGGAGTTATTTCTTATATGAAGGCTCGGCACATGGTCGAGAAGGGTTGTTTCGCCTATATGGCCTATGTTCGTGATTCTAGTGCCGAGGTTCCTTCCCTGGAGTCTATGCCCGTAGTTCATGAGTTTCCAGAGGTATTCCTTGCTGACCTGCCGGGTATGCCACCCGACAGGGATATTGACTTCTGTATTGAGGTAGCTGAGGGCACTCAGCCTATTTTTATTCCGATGTATCGTATGGCTCCGCCAGAGTTGAAGGAATTAAAGGAACAATTACAGGATTTGTTGGATAAAGGCTTCATTAGGCCTAGTGTTTCTCCTTGGGGTGCTCCAGT